>JAMKCH010041380.1:0-12550 GCA_023653785.1 Ophioderma brevispina
GTTTACAAAATAATTTTGTTCGTTCGCGGTCGCCGAACAGTGTCCTAAAATTACATACAAAGTAACCTTTTTCAGGTGAAGTTAGTCTTACAAAGAAGGTGGAAGAATATCTATGGAACAAAAACAATCGAGGTACTGGTGTTGAAATTCACGACAAAACGTGATATTTTTTCGATCGTTACTGTGCCTACTTGTCACCTGACTGACGATTACACAACTAGTGCAACGTCCACAGATAGGTAATTTTTCTGGTTTTTCGTTACGCGCTACTAACCGTATGTTTTAGTCCGGGGTTTTTAAGCCGACTTTAGGCTGGTAAAAGTTCCCGGCTGGAAATGGGCACCGAATGAGATGCATTTCGGGGATCGTGCAAATGGGCTATTCCTGCATTTCGCTAACCGATTTATGGTACCCACCTCTTAGCCAATTTGCCAGATGCCCGGTAGGTTCTGACACTATTTTAACCTGCCCGGTATAATGCTCTTCTAGCATTATTTAATGTTGAAATGAATAATGTAATTTTGGACTCTAAAGGAAATTCATAGGATTCGACTTAAGCCTACTCAAAATAAATTACTCTAGTTTGTAACTTTTTTTGTTATTTTTTAAAATTAATTATTAAAACGTTATTTCATTTATAAACATTACGACCATAATGAAGGCCATACATTAATTGTAAAAAAAATACATTACATAAAATTGTTCTTTTTTAAAAGTGGTGGAATTCTGGAATTAAGGTGTTACTTTAATACACATGCTTAAAAACTTTATACTACTGCACTAAGACGCATATCATTAGATTGACGCTCGATTCCTGCCGAATTCTATCTCGCTCCAAAACCCGTATAAGTGTTAAAGCCGACGTGTGGCACAAAACGTTTGAAAACGCGTACAACAATCGCTTTTCCTGTCAAATTAACTCTAATGCTTTTTTCCTTAAAATTCTCATTAAGTACTGTCAATTTACAACATAACTAACATAGCTTAATGAAGATTTAACACTATACTTATTACCACCAAATAGGCGGGCCCATAACATTGCGAACTGATATTGAATAATGTTGACGCAGGCACCGCAAGAAACTCAGTGTGTATATGCGTAGCGGGCGCGATTCTGGGGAAACTCGCGAGTTTGTTTGGTTTATACTTTTATTTACGCGCGGACGCTATAACCGTATATTCCCCTCCTATTTAGTTGGTAATCAAAGGTATAGACTGTAACTGTGGTCCTAGACCCCAATCTGGCCACGAGTCTTTAGTGTCTCTTACTACAATGGATAGCAGTGGTAATTCACAAAGAATACAAGTGTGAAATAAATTTTTAGCTTAATATTAATCAAAGATACCTATGTTACAATTTTTATAAGGGGACCAAAGCATCACTATCATATCACTCAACAGGCGGCATTTTCCGGTTCTGCCCGGTTCCATGCGTTCATTTACGTCCTCTCAATCTTCTGATTCTTTAAAATCCGTTAAGTAATTTACAAATCAATGAATTATTGAACCGCGCGGAACCGGGCTGAACCCGAAAACGACCCCGCCGTTGAGTATGTGAATTCGTCTAACCATTGTAATGTAGGAACAAAAACAACTATCATGTGAAAAATGACATTTACTCCGTCTCCCGCTTATAGACATACAGCGATGAGGACTCAAATCTACACTAAACAGCTGATTATGTTTTACATCAGTACAGAATAAACAAACATCAATAATATTTGTGTTTGTGGTCAAACTGTACAGGTCATGGTGCACAATGTTACGCTCATAAATCTGGGATATTCACAAAAAAAAAAAAAAAAAAAAATAAAGGGATAAGCAGTGATAATTCAAAAGAATAAAAGATGTGGAAAATACAATTTTTAGCTTATATTAATCAAAGATAAATATGTACAATTTTATATAAGGGACCAAATCATCACTCAACAGGCGGGCATTTTCCGGTTCTTTCAGGTTCCAGGCGGTTCATTTAATCCGCTCAATCTTCTGAATTCTTTAATCCGATTAAGTAATTTAGCAAACTCAATGAATTAATTGAACCGCGCGGAACCGGGCAGAACCGAAAAACGCCCGCCAGTTGAGTATTGAATTCGTCCCTAACTACTTTAAACAAAAACACTATAAGTAGTGAAAAAATGGGCATTTTTCATACCGTCTCCCGCAAATACACATACAGCTATGTAGTCTCAAAATCTACACTAAACAGCTGATTATGGTTTATATCAGTACAGAATAAACAAACATCAATAATATTTGTGTTTGTGGTCAAACTGTACAGGTCATGGTGCACAATGTTACGCTCATAAATCTGGGATATTCACACGGACAGGCTTTTTTTATTTCACTTTTGATACGCACGTATAGAAATTACAGAATCATATAAAAAGTACCAAAATACGAATTTGATGATTTTTATCGATGTTTCGGTTCAGCAAATCGCTGCATATTCCTTTAAACGTCCCTATCTGTTTCGGGTATGTTATTTTTATGTGTAAAATATATCTCTAGTCTTCCAATGGCCTAGACATCATTTGCGAGGAAATTGAAGCGATTTCATATTTTGTGAAAATGTGTCAGTGCCGCTTAAAGGCAAGTATGAAATTACTGGCTCGAAAACATTATCATGACACTAAAATGCTCTGTCTATAAAAAATCCTGGGATGAATATTTTTATAGAAGGAGAGGAAGCACACACAAAACCACCGTTTAGGTGTGCCTCGGCCAGAATTTTACAAAAAGAAAATTAACTGAAAAACTGAATTTAATTTCTACAACCTTATGCGAAAAATATTAATGTCAAAAACGCAATTGATTTATTCCAAATATATGGCTCAAAAACCTTCACAATGATTTCAAGCACCTACTCCAATAGCCATGTTTTGCATAGCTTCCATAGTAGTAGCTTCCGTCACTACAATTCCACTCTGTACCTATAATCATCTTACATCCAAGCCAATAGGTACCGTCATATTTGTTCCTGTTAAAAAATTGCTCTTCTTCGTGGCTGTTTATGATCGCTAGATGTGCAGCTGGGTTGAGTCGTGAACACTCTGTGGCTGCTTCATCCCGCGATAATTCGGGTTCTTTATCCTTATTTGAAAAATAATAACAATTCCCATTTGAACGTTTCCACTCGTAGTTTGTGCATGAAGACGGCTCTTGATAAGAAAAAGAAGATAAAATAGGATTTATTACATTTATTGTTATAAAATAAGATTTAATGCAATCCATGCTCTCTCTTTATTTTCGAAAAAAAATGGTTAATAATTTATTGTGTCATTTTATTTGTAAAGAAAATGTCCTTATTAGGCCTCACTATAATAATTGCACTATGCCTTAAAAGGTCACAGGAATATTTTCTGAGGATGCAAATTGCTTTCAATTTGCACTTGTTTGTTGTAGAAAACCAGAACGTTTGAATGGGTTATGGGATAAAAATATAGAAAGGAATACCAAAACATTTTGAACCTGCATGGTGTTCTAATCGAGTTTGTAGGAAAGTATGCTTGAATTATGTCGTGCACGACAGAAAATGCAAATTTTTTATCTCTTATTTTAATCCCTTTACATAAAACAGTCATTACGGCTTATTCATTATAGCACAATATGGCCAAATTTATACCATCTTGTATAATTATTCTCAGAAAGTTCAAATTGATCTTGTTCTTTCCCATCATGACAAAAGGGTTATTTGATTTAAGCATTATAAATTATTAATTAATTGCCCCCGAGGTATATATTTAAGCAAATACATGTAAATCCCAACATTTAATTACTTTAGTTTTTAATTAGTGAAATATCTCGATTCTTCAATTTCCGTTGGTACCCAATGGGGGTTCCTAGGGACCCAACCTATTTATGCTAATGAAGCCTTGGGCGGATATAATTTTTTTTGGTATCAGGAAAAGCGTATTCATAAATCAGACAAATAGCAAAAAACTCCATGAAAAAATGTTAAGTCTCATGGACCCCCCTCCCCTCCAGGGCACTAAGTGCTAAACTTACTGATTGTAATGGCTGTAGAGACGACTGGGAAAACACTGCATACAAACAACAACAGGCAGCTGAATACGATAACAATATCTTCCACCACTTTCATGATAGCGCTTGATTACAAAAGGTTAAGTTTACAAGAGTCATCCATGTTTCTGCATTTTTAAACGATTTTGAAATTCATACTAATATCTCCTATTAGCAATGCCAACTTTTGTGTTCTGGTATTGCAATGTGGCTTTTCCCTAATAGAACTAAACAAAATCGTTGCTAAGCAGAGACGCGTCGATTTCATTAGAGGGGTGGGCAGTTGCATAAAAATATACGCGCCGTGCTTCTCCTTCCAGAAATAGGAGCAATTGTGGTAGAAGAAGAACGAGACCGCGTCCAATGAACACGGACCCCTAGCGTACAAAGAATGCCCCTTTAATCAGTGTAGTTGACATTGACACTAATCTGTGTACACATTATATCAACCGTGAGTCAGGTAGTTTGAATGGATTTCACGATCTAGTATCTGCTAAATAATAAAAGGGCAAAAAAGCACTTTTAGATTTTGTTTCAAAGCCCTCATGGCCTTTGATCCCGATACGAGTAAACACCCATCAGATCATGACCATGTGGGCCTTAGGTTAGGGCTCGTTTGACCGAGTATGATGATGATATCATTATTTGCGGGTCTAAGGAATTCATTGATTTTCAAGGAATCTCCCTTTATTGAGCTCACATGAACTTTGACCCATTATCCATGGGCCTTGGCCAGTGGTTCTTTTTAAAAAGAGTTTTGGTGATTATAGTGATTTATTTAGTGACAAAAAAAATATTTATAGATTTTCAAAATATGCGTGCACCCCGTATGTCTTGGGATGTGGTAAATACTGCGATCAAATGCCATACATAGCATGACTCAAAACAGAGTCAGTACAAGAGGAGTTAGAGAGAGAGCGAGAGGACTGACCTTTAATGAAGCCAGCTTGAAAACATGTATAGGAGATTTTGTATAGATCTGGTTGAGATAAGCCAGCCTTGTAATATATAGTAAAGTGATGTTAGGGTCTATATATGATAAGAACTGTGCACTGTGTTTGTAAAGCATGAATATTTCTACAGATGTAAAGTGAAGTATTGGCAATAACTTTTAAGATATGTACATATGTACCTCCTCCAATATGGCCGATGGAGGTCAATGAACTTTACACCATTTCACTCACTTTTGACAGGAATCATGATGTACTTAATACATATTTCGATCGGTCATCAAGAAAGGGCTTGTTAATTTCTATTAGAGGATATTTATGAAACTTTCAAGGTTTTACAGCATTGCAAAACGGCATATGCATAAAAAATTAAGATTACAATTCAAATCAGCAATCAAAGAAACACATATTGGTAATGAGGTGACCTAAAGTCGTGAAA
This sequence comes from Ophioderma brevispina, assembly GCA_023653785.1. Lineage (NCBI taxonomy): Eukaryota > Metazoa > Echinodermata > Ophiuroidea > Amphilepidida > Ophiodermatidae > Ophioderma > Ophioderma brevispina. The sequence continues at coordinate 5,413 of JAMKCH010041380.1, forward strand.
CATGTTTATTTAATTATATTACGAGAGAGAGTGCAAAGACATGCTTTCGAGAGATGCAAGAAATGAGAGAGAGAGAGAGGGGGGGGGGGAATAGACAGATGAGTGGGAAGAGGGAGAAATTTGATGGAGTTGTGCTCCGATTTTGGGTGCACTGAAAATTGTCCAAGGGCTGCAGCATCAGCATAGAAGACAAAAGAAGGGCAATATGGGACTATTATCAGCAGAGGTCTAGATCGTTTAGTATTGGGCTGGTATTATCTTGATTTGCAAGGGTTTGTGATAATCCCATAGTCGTTTTCAGATGCCTTCCCCAGAAGGAGTCCTCTAAGATGATGAAAAGGAAGGATCCAAAAAGACAGGTAGAACTCCTGTTGTTGTATCGAAGAATTAGAAAATTATGGTTATACCATAACTCTATAACGATTGAATGATGGAGTTGAGTATACAGCACTTGTATAGCATTGACCATTGTCTCTGAAATGCCATAACAATGCACAATAAGAACAAAACAGACCTATTGATGGAGTCGGAGGCCTTATTAAAGTGAACAAAGGTGAAAATTAAGGGGAGTTGATATTATTTTAAATAATCCACGATTCTCCGCACGATGTGTATGTGCTGAGTGCGCATGCGATTAGCCGAAAAATGCCTGGTTTTGACGTAGCAAGGGGGTAAACATGTGGCCAAGATGGTTCAAAAGCATTTTGTTGTCAACCTGGGCAACTATGGACAACCGAGATCAGATTCCCCTATAGTAGTTTGTCATTAGAAATATTAACATTCGCGATCCATTGTGTGGAGTCCTAAATGTCAAGAATAATCCCATATATTTCACCATGCCAAGAAGTAGCTAGATATTTAAAGTAATAGGGAAATCCAGCGTTAAAATATATCACTTGGGGGTGGGGGGTTTTTTAATAACATGGCCTAAATGATTTATGGTGGTAGATTAATGATCCCAACACTCTAAACAATCAAAAACTGAATGGGAGAAGAATGGCATGATTTGCCAAGAGGACAAAGGCCAGCCATTGCGACGCCTTGTCAAGTCCAAGAGGGATTCAGCTGAAAGTCTTTTGCAGATATTCTCAACCAATTTATTAAGGAAAACCAATGTAATATAATAAATAACCGCTGTCTGAATAGATGATGGATGGATTTGAAGCCACCATGATAGCACAGTCGGGTGCTATCGGCTCTCTCCGGTTTCCACAAGTCCAATTGTCACATGATCCACGAGGATAGAAGAGATGTATTTATGGTGCACTGTTGTTGTAGAGTATTAGTAGTCTTGAAATACCACATTATATTCTTCTTCTGGAAGGACGCTGGTATGAGCTCAGCAGTGACCAGATATTACGGTAGACACACCTGTTTAAATCCATGGAAACAGAAACATTTATGTAGCACCCTCAGATTTTGACTAGCTTTTGCCTAACCTCTATTTATGACATGGTTTGGAAGCTATCCTAGATGAGTAAGAATATTGCGATGAGCAAATGACAAAAACACCAGACTGAAAGATTTTATCGTAGACAGGGTCACAGGCCCTAACAACATCTAACCAGTGGTGGTATTAAATAATTCCTCTATATTGGTGTCTACATAAGCGACCATAGAAGGCCCTATAATTGAATGCAACAGGTTGTGTGTAAGATTATAACTACAGGTGGGAGTTTATCATTGGTGCTTCGTGAGGTAAAGCCATGTACAAACTTTTAAAGGTTAGTTGCTCAGTTTCAAAGGGGTAGCCACAATTGCGCACCCACTGCAGTGTGCTCCCTGGTGAATCAGCAGCCTGGACGAATTTAAAGTGCACGTGATACTGTTACTTTTATTCCTAAAGGCTGCTGAATTCAACTGGGAGCAGACACAGTGGGGTGCAAAATTGGTGGTACCCGTTTCAAAGTTGGTGGAGTGTTTCTTCACATTCCCTATCCACTGTGCTCAACGGAACATCATCAGCTCTTTTGAACCTGATCATGAAATGTACCTTAAAGTCATCTCAGTTGAAAACATTGATCGATGTATGGAACATTTGGCTGACAAGGGATGATGAGAGTCAAAATGAGGTTTGTCCAGAGGGTCTTATTGCGAAGATAGTGGTATCAAGGTAAGGTCGCTTTCTATTATCCACAACATCAAGAAATGCGATCCGTCCGTGGTATCAGTCTGCCACATGTTAATGTGATGACAAAAAGGCGAAGACTGGTTAGTGTGAGTCAAAGAAAAGACGTTAACGGTCCAATGTGTCACATGGAAGTTGACGCCGTCCCATAATGTTCCATATGCGCGGGGGATTATGTGCTGCAGTCAAAAGGCTTCCCTCTTTATTGGCAGGACTCCGTGTATAGGTTAGTCACTGGTGGAGGACGGGAGAACTATATGTTAGCCACATCCGTTTGGGAGTATAGGTCACCTTAAAACCCGAAGTAAGCTTGTTGTAACCAAAATTCCACATCTCTTTCACATCAGCGATATGGAGAGATGGTACATCATCGGTGTTGGCGACTCCATAGTAATCTCAATGATCTCATCAAAGGGGACACGAGCGAATAAGGATTCTTATAGCGAAGGGTACCACATCCCGAGTCTTTGAGGGTCAAAGTAGATATGAAAGTAGCTAAATCTCACTAATCTTTTCATGTGTCTGCTTTTTTCGGAGAGGGTTGAAGTATTTAGGTTAACTCCTTAGCCATAGAACTTAGGAGCTTGATTATTAGAGTGCACTACCCTCCATAGTCTTGACTATCTTGTCATTGTCGCCTAAAATAGCCCAATGCTGCGTTTGAGTTAATGGGTCCGATGACGTTTCAGGCAGGTGTAACTCGTCATCTGAGGAGTGCTTTCGTTTACCAGAGTTGGCACCTTTGCTATAAGTTAATTGCTAAGTATAACAGCCAACACATATTTTGTCTGAAGAGAGGACACATCTGTTAGATCACCTTTTAGGGCCTTTAGAGCCCTTTGCAGATTCGAAAAAAAGAAATCTAGACCGAGGGTCCTTAGATTTCTTCAAAATAGATGTCACAGCATTTCAAATTTTTCAGCTATTTTTCTTTATGGTCGTTTTTGCCAATTACTTTCATCACAATTTCGATAGCCAGACAAAATATGTTTTGGCATTTCCTTTGGAGAACAGATAAATTTAACATATGAGACTTCTGCCTCAGAATGTTCTGGTAATAGGATCTTTCATCAGTAGGGAGGTCAGGTCTAGTGTTACATATCGAAGGATCGATTCTTCTCAACGAGTATGTTAAAATTGCCATCTGCTACCTTAGCTTTGCCATGTAATATTGGCTGTGTTGACCAATACATCGGAAGCTGTAAACACTGCAAAGCGAAGCTGCCTTCACTTGCACTGGATGTGTATCTGCCCCTGTGAAAACTAACCTAAAGCGCTAAGTGAGTAATGATGTGAGTAACTTACACTTATTATTGCCGTTCATTAATTTCAGGTATAGTATTTCCATCTAATATGGTATATCTGGATGTGGGTTGCCTTTGACCCACAGGCCACCTAAACGTTGTATGTACTAGCGTAGGTATGTAATTAAAAGTATACTTGTCTCAAATCCTGAAATCACTATGAGCAATTTAATGTACCATGTTTGCTTATGTATAAGTGACGTTATGAAAATTTTCGCCATGTTCAAAAGTTTGTTGACCTTTGGTGGCATGTAGAAAAGATACAATATAAACAATATTTACTGTATTTTAATATTTTTTTCACATATAGTGCACTAACATTGAGCCAATTTGGAAGAATTAATACATATACTTACATAACCAGATTATCATTGTAGTTTACTAACATTAATATAGGTATGTCCATGTAATTATGTATACTCCTAAATACAATATTGACTCGGTTGACCTTTTGACCCGATAATACAACCTAAACGCTATGCCCATAGAATATAACAATATACTTGTTTTTTTTTTGGATCTTGAAGTCACCTATGAGCAATCTGAGCATTTTTTTGCTTGAAATATATGACTTAATTTGAAAATTTTGACCCATGTAGAAAGTGCTTTGACCTTTGGCATGGCCAATATTGAAGTGAATAGGTACAATGGTACCATATCTTTACATGTGTTTACATCATTGTATAAAACAATGTGGAAGTTTCATACTTTAACCAAAGTGCAGCGATTGTTGAGGCTAACAGCTGTGCTATAAGAGAATTTTGAAATACTAAGTGGGGTTAGGGAGACTGCCCCTGTTTTGACCCCTGAGTGGTTTTTGTATTCAAAATCTTGTAGCGAGCGCCCCTATTAATGACAGAGGAACCTGGACAGAAAAACCAGTGTTTTTTAATCAAAAACATTTTTTGAAATATCGGGTATCGGGCGAGAAAAAAAAATGGTAAAAAAAATGGTTTATGGCAAAACCAGGTTTTTTCTAGTTCTTTGTTCAACGATCGAAAAACCCAGGCTTTTAAAATCTTACTGTTTTCGAATTTGATAAACCCATTTTTTTTATTTAAAAAAAAACCATGTTTATCGATTGAAAAGTTACTTTTTTAATCCTTGATTTCTCGGCCGAGAAACATAGTTTTTATATCCGAAAAAAACGGTCATGGTCGAAAACCCACTGAATGATTTATATACCTAACCTATGAACCGTACTAATCAACAAAGAACAGCAAACCTCTATTCTTCCAACAAACCAGGTATTTTAATTAAATGTCGTAAAACCAGGTATGGTTTGGAAGAGCATTTTGATAAACCTCCTCGGTCGAAAACCTGAGTTTTCGATCAAAAAAACCCGGATTTTTTGTATACATACGAAAAAACAGTTTCCCCCCGAACAAAAAAACCGGTTTTCTTCTATTGTGCATAATACTTTCATTCCTTGGGACCCGATGTGATTGACATATTCATGGTGGAAATCAAACATAACCTCCAAGGTTCTTTACACACACACACACAGATGAAGTAAGGATGTGTCACCCAGATCTATCGTGGTGGAGGCAGATTTTTCAAAACACAGGGGGTGCAAGACAATAAATTTGTATTTTCTTAGTTCAACTGCAGCATGTTATTTGACATCCTGGGCCCAAATTCATAACCTTGCTAGTTTAGCTGCAACTAAGCCTGGTACGATCCTAAAATCCACTAGCATGCAACTACTGAGTTGAACAACTAAATTGAAAATTCTAACCTTATAATAACTGGCTACTAGTTACATACTAGGACAATCGAGTTGCCAACTAACTACTCAACTTTTGTCTACAATTGGGTGCGTTTCGGCGGAATGGCCTTGTGCATGTGGGGATTTAAATTGGAATCAAAATGACTCCCTTTTGTGTGAACCCGATCAAAATGAATGCCAATAAAATTGTAGTAGCTTTCCGCCTGTACCCATGAGCAAACCTCTCATATATATCGCAGAGTTGACAAACCGAAGGACGTAACTCAGCAGCAACGAAAGAAAATTAAAGATTTCTTTAATTCTGCTGTACTACTGCTTTTGAGAAAGTTATGTTTAATATTTTTACTAAGCAAATCTATTCATTAACTCAAATTAAACTAGATACAGCCATGTATGGTGACTGTAAGCAAAACATTATATAAACTTTAGTAAGCAAAGAACTTCCTCAATTTTTAATTAAAAAGCAAATGAAAGAAATTTCTTTACATATTTCTTTCAGAAGGTTGATAATTTATATATTTGTCATTTCACCATATATAACTATTTTGGGGCCTGTAGTTTACACATTCCTCCGTCCTCTTTCCCTTTTCACTGGTGCTATTACGGCATTATGTTATGCAAATGTCGTATAAGGGGGTTGAACAAAGTTCCTTGTAACTATAACCAGTGCAATATAGTATAAACCACAACGGTTTCGGGTTTAAACCCTTTAATATTAAAATTTCACATAACATATCAATAATTGTGCAATAAACTTCAGTGTTATTTGTCTTGTAAAGATTTTACAAAATAAGTAAACATATTATTTTCTTCACTGATTTAGTTGGAACTAGTGAGTTAGAGTTGCTTGGATCAACTCGTAAATTTAGCAGATTCTTAGGAATGAAACTAGGCTTAGTACGGTTTTATGAATTTCAATAGTAATCAACTAGGCTTGTTGGCACAAGTCCCATTTTAGTCTGCCAACTAGGCTTAGTAGGGTTTTATGAATTTGGCCCAGGGGGTTTAAGAAAAATACATCAAAAACCTTTATTTACGAGATAGAGTAAATTGGGGTATGAGACACGTTTTGGAATCAATAGAGACTTAATTAAATTACGTTATTGTTATCAGGCTTCAATTTCAAGATGTTGGTCAATTGATAACTAATGCATGCCAATTTAGTAGTCTGAAAGAACCTTTTAAAAAAGGAAGGCATATTGCCATTATTTTTCACTTTTAAGTATGTTAACCAAACAACACAATATACCAGACATGTCCAGGTCATATTATTCATACTAAATTCGTATTTTTTCGCGATTTCCGGTATATAACTAATAGTCTCCAATGGTTTAAAAACGCAGACTTACACGAATCTGGAAGACGTCATATTGGATTACATCTGGAATTAATGTAACGTGATCTTAAATATATGCCTGACAAGAGCTGACCCGCTGCCCTTAAAATAAAATGCCGTGTTTTCTACGTGTTTTTCCTCATAGTAATGATGATTTGGTACAAATATGCCGCATTTTAAATATTTTCATATTTTGAACGCCATCTTAAATATTGCCGAAATGTTGCATGTTTTGATTGGTTCTGTTTAAAAATTCAAATCTGTGACTTTGTTTACTGCGAATGATAAAAAGAAGCTAAGCGGTTGATTGGTTGGTTAATGGTTTATATTATAATTATGAATGATGACGTCATACTTAATTTGCATGGATAAATTTGGTGAAACATATGCTCGAAAAATGGCTCCAATATATATATTACAAGTACGGTACGAGTAGAGAACGGTAAATAAACATTCAAAGCCCACGGGAACACACCAAATGGCCCCCGAGTATTTGGCCAATTACTTGGCAGCAATTCAGGGTCAGAAGAGTGCGTAAAACCTGGCATATAACAGTTGCAAATCCTATCTGCCTGGGAAGAGAAACAGCATTGCACAGGCAGATTGCCCCCCTGATCTTTCCAACCGTATCAACAAAGAAA
>JAMKCH010041381.1:0-13812 GCA_023653785.1 Ophioderma brevispina
CAGAAATGGCCTGTAATTTGCAATGTTATATGCGTCCCCCCGTTTTTTTGCAAATAGGAAATGACCTTGGCCTTTCCGATTTGACCTCTGGCAAGTAAATGAAATCGCAAGTTTTGTATAATAATTTTATTTGTTCTTATGAAATCAATGTTTTGCATTAAGAAATTCCTATTGGAATAATTAATTGACTATATCAATAAACACATTAACTGCAAAATATCCTAAACTTCGATAAAATGAATAAATAAAATAAAAAACTAAAAAGTCCGTTTTAAACAAGTACATAAAAATCAGGGAGACCTAATAAAATATATAATACAATAACCAAATAAGCCCCGTTGAAAAAACACGGACATCTCTGTGGTGGTAAACAGATCAAGACTTCACATACACACACATATGGGTCTACAACGGGCATCGGACAATACAGATCAGCATCGACTATGTTAGATGCATGTGATCAATAGTCGAAGGTGATTGAGGCGACTGTTTATAAACCCTTAAATTTAGCTTGAGTTCCAGCTCTTGGTGGCCGTCCTGCCCTGTTATTAGCCTCTAGTGCCAGACTTATGGTACTATAGAAAGCTCATTCCCAGCCTGCTTAAACATGACATCAAATTTTGGGTTATATGCAAAGTCCCATGTCGGCGGCACTTTCCGTTTCAATCAAAACTGCTTCCACAGGTAGTAGTAGACTCTCAGCATCCATATGTCCCACTCATTTATTTTAGAATCATTGCATATTGAACAATAGCGTAAAACTTCTGAAACCGTGCGTACTTCAGTGTAGATTTTGTTCCGATGACTCAAACGGCTATTTATTTTTTGTTTGGAGATATGAACGTCGAAGACCAGAAACGAGTCCCTCTGGCCGTACCGGTCCCGCCGATTGATTTGTTACACACAGCAACGCAACACCACTGTATTGCGTGTTGGGAATAGAGATGACCATCATGTGACTGAATATATCCGGGCCATTTCAGAAAGCACGCGTTATCGCCACCATATTTGGTAACAGACATTTTAATATCTGACACCCGGGATTTCAAATTTCGCGACCAATTTTTTCTTTTGGTCCAGTAAGGGATCTTTCATAAACGAGTAGAAACTTTGGTACCAAGCCGTTATTAGTAGGGATGTCAATGAAAATTTTTTAATAGGTTCAATTTCTATTAGAGGCCAAATTTTTGGCGCTGCGATTTAACGGCATTCTCTACCACGTGTCACCACCCTAAAGTATCTTCTTCTTACTACTTACTCTTACTCCAATTGTAGGACCTCTAAAAATGATTTACACCACCAAAATATTACAAATCAGTAGAAAAACCTTCAAATTTTATAATAATATCACTTTTGTTGTTTTCCCCATAAAACACAAAATTTCGGCGATGATTTCGATTTCCACAGAGAAGATTTTCCACAGACATCGTAAAGCAGACATTAACACCGCTGGTTGCCAAAAACCTGTTTGAACTGTCAACGTTTAAGTTGGAGTTAATCTAGTTTAAGAAGTACAATAGTTGGGGTATCTGGGCATTTATCATGAGTAAGGGTCCATTTAAACCTAGTTAACCTTCTTGAGCCTTAAACTATTTTTTTCAATTTGAACAAAAAGTTCTGGAACAGTGGACGTTTAAAGCTAAAATTCTGACGTTTTTAATAGGAATTTGGAGTCCATAAACCTGAGGATAATTTTTTGATTGACTTCATATCATCTTATTACACCTCTATGCACACAAAGGCGCATTTTATAATACCTGCCACCTGTATTGATCGAGATCTCGATCACATGAGCACAGACGGTAAACAAAATTACGAAATGGTAGATTTTTGTAGGTGAAACCTTTGCGCAATATTTGCGCGAGCACAAAGAAATATAACCGTGTTTTCCACCATTGACCATAACCGGATCAGCGCCATTTTCGACCATGGCAGCTGTGTACGACGCGGACGTAGTTTTTGTTTTCATTTGATGATCTGGTCGTGCGTGATTTTCCTTTGTGCAAAAACCTCATGTGAGTATTCCAAATACTTGCAATACATGCATCGTGGTGTATAATAGGTTTATTTTCCCTCTTAATTGTTCTTGTGTTTTTATGATCGTCTGTGTGATGCACATGTATATGTACCGTTGTACGGTCCCGGACCCAGGCAGGGATGCTGGCCATCCATAGCTTCCTTAACCCTAAAAAGTTTATGATCCTCCCACATAAATTGTTTCATTAAGTAGTCCATTTAGAAGTCCATTTGTTAATGTCAACGTGAAATAAATAGTTATAGTGTGGTATTTTCCAGGGATCAATGTTAATTGTCATCAAGCATAATTCTTTTCTTTCTCTTTCTCCCCAGAAGTTTCCAGAGTTTTTTTTTTGGCATATGGCAGCTCTTGATGATTTTGATCCTATTACTAATGCCTGGCCTGTGCTTGTGATCAAATAATGGGGGGGGGGGTGTGGGGGGGGAATTTATGGCGGGGTAAGACGGGGGGGGGCAAGATGGGGGTGGCCCGGGTGGAAGACCGGTTGCCAGGAGGAGTATTACATTAGTAAACTTCTTTGTGGGCTGGCATATTTTTATTTTTTTTTGCTGGAAGTTTACAATGGATATTACAACTGGATTGTTAGGCTAGAAGGTAACTGTTTTCTTTTCTCTGGAAATACTGATTAAAATAATGATAAAACAAAGCACAGATGGGGTCAACAGTTGGTAATTTATTTAGGAAGTTCATTTCAGTCAATTAAGTAATACAGTAACAGTAGGTACCATTACAATGCCTAGTATTTTTTCAGACAACAATGAGGACAACACCCTACGAAAAAATCAAAACTTCAAGAGTCATAAGTCTTCACAAATGGTGCTATGAAAATATGGTTTACATGTTTTAATTTCTGACATTAGACCTTATCATTGATATATAATTTGACCTATTTTTTGCTTGAATTTTTTTTTTTTACCTGTTGATCTCTACTATATAGAACAAATTCCTCTCTTCTTCTGGATTAGAATGACATCAAGATCATCGACCTTGCAGGTGAAGCGGATTAGCGATTCGAAGATATTAATTTTTATTGCTCCACAATTTGCTAAGTTTCTTTCTGCTGAAATAAGGCCAAATAAGGGAAAGTGACCAACTTCATATGTAGGTTTGTGAAAAAATGCTAATATAAATGAGGAACGGACCATCTTTTTGAAATATTTCCCCTACATGTGTCTGGACAATACATTTAAACCACAACTAGTGCCTTGTGCAACCATATTTTTTTATTTTGGCCTGACAACAATGTCTCTTGTTCAATGTTACCAATGGACCAGGCCTATTGCTTTCAGAAAACATGAAAGTCCAGCTCATTAATATGCAAAAATGATATACCAGCTCATTAATGACTTTCATTTTATATAGCATATTAAAACATAACAGTAATGTGGTCAAACAGTGTGTAACATTTCAAATATGCCAATGAGATGCACATTTAATTATCCCTCAAGTATATGTATCTCTGAAAAATGACTGAATTATTGCGTAAACCCTGACTTGCAATTTGCGGTGTGAGCCTAACATGCTGGTAAAAAAGTTTCACAGGAAGTTGTAGATTAATAACTAGATTTAAATACTAACAGTATACAAGCCTTGTCTGATTTTTTGCTTTGATTTTCAGTGATGTCTCTCGAAGACAGAAAATGGAGAAATTTTACTGTAACATGCATTAGTTTTTTAAAAGGGAGGATTAAATGGGAAGTGGCCCCTCAGACATGATCTTTAATATCCTTCTGTCTAAAAAGGTGTGGCAACGTCATGTAAGTTGTGAAGATCAACCGAATTTTGATTCAAAGATTGGTACACTTAAGGTGTCAACATTGCTTTAAATGATGGTGGGTCCACTGTGCACAATTTTGTGCCAGGAGAGGAAAAACAAGACCTTTATAAATGTCTACTTTTCAGACTTTATTTCTTTGTTTATGATTTAAATTTTACACAGAAATATAACTAACACATTCCAAATAATTAAGCTCTAAACTCGTTCCCCTAGCCTACAAAATATTTTACTGCATTTGAAATGCCAAGCATTGTGTTCAAACTTTATGCCCTTTTGGCGCAATTCCACACAATTGGGAGTGCCTTTTGACATCCTATTAATCCCTGTGCTATCGGTAAGTGGAGCATATTGTTGTAGAATTCTTACTTGATTTGTTGTCCCTGTCCCCATTGTCACCGATTAGCTTTGTGGGTTCTGACGGTATGTCCAATGATTGTAACCTCAGTCTGGACGTTTTTTTATCAATGACATTACGTAGCTCTGAACCTGAGGTTACAACAAGATGCGCGTAGTTTCGAATCCGTTAAACATGTGTTGTGAAAAAGTGGTACTCACAACTCAAAATTACCGATTGCAATGTACTTACGATGCTCTGATCTAAAAAATCAGCTACACGTATTCGTGAGTAATGCCTAGTTTTTCCCTTTTTGCACTTGGAGTCAAAAATCATGGCGTGTTCGTGGTTCATTTTTACATTTTGTCGTATATCCATGTATGTGGTTGAAGAATCGTTCCATGTTTATTTGCTACTTGTAACGCATCGCTTTGCCCAGACTAATGCCATTATCGATTTAAAACTTGGATCGATATTTCATGACATATAGGTATCGTTCCTTTTCACACTCCATGGTTAAACAACGAGACGTTAGTTCTACATTAGCGCCGATAGAGGTCGTTCTAATCAAGATGTCCAGAGACTAATCTTTGTTTATGAAGCCAGCACATGTTCCACACTGACCTTTACATCTTGACCCCTAACCTCATGCCATACAATTTGGCACTTAAAACTGAAAACGTAAGATCGTATAAACATGAAACTTGAAAAAAATCAAAAAATTAAAAAACTGAAAAAAATAAAAAACTTAAAAAAAAAAAATTGTAGTAAGTAATTGCAAGATTAAAGTGAGTCAACAGTCGGGTATTTCGACCATTTTGTGTGAATTGGTTGGAGTTTAGAAATTGGAACCTTAAAGGTTGTAAAAAAAACCTACCGACTGGCCTACGTCGTGTTCGTTAAAGTTAACAAACACAGAAGTGAATGTACAAATCAACCCGAAGTCATGCTCACAGACTAGTTCTGACGGATACTACTGCCCCACAAAGTTGTTGACCCGAGTGGCTACAACCGAGATGTGGTACCATATCGATAATCAATAGTGGGAAGTAGTGGTATCAATTACATGATTACCCATCGTCGATAAATAAAAAAAAAAAAAAAAATTGGCGGTACCGCTGGCTCCCCATTCTATTGATTTCGTTGCAGTATAAAAAGCCGCGAGCAGATCTCAGTGGAGCAGATGAGTACCAATGCTGTCAGCTGTAACCCGGACACAAAAATTTCACCAATGACGCCCGCGAAGTTTTATACGCTTTTGCAATAAAACCAGATGGTCAATACATGACATTAACTGAAACTCATATAGACAACACCTCCATCAATTGCGAAGTGATAATTATTTTACGGTGTATCCGGGGGTGTGATAAGAAATTATACAATATGAACCTAGATGCATTTAAATTTCATACGAATCAATTTGAAAATATAAGCTATGCATGCAAAGATTTGTTTTGTGTTGTACCTACAAACATGATACACTTTTTCATATTTTCCCGCATTCCAAACTATAAAACATCACTATAGATAATGGTAAAGTATGAGTAACCTAACATATTAACACGACGTTTTGTATAACTACGCTTCTGTAACCCCAACATGAGACGTTAACATTAAAACCCAAATAATTAGGCCTAAATCTTGATAAAAAACATTTAATATGCAGATATACTGTTGCAATTAATTTATGACCCAATTTTTTACTTGTAATTTATCTTAAAACAAAATCACGCGTCCGACTCCTCAGAATACAGTGAACTTTCACTCAATGCGAAAATAAGCTTCCTCACAACGAAAAGTTCTGAAAATTGAGCTCGATTTCTACTTAACCGGATTATACTGCTTGCAACCTTACCCGATCAACTTGGATTAACTTGACTACGATTGCCTTTTGCCGTTTGATATACAGTATATAATTGGACCTTTCCCTACAACTGGGATATACTGTAACTTTACTCCGGATTTTGCCTTTGTGTTTTGGATTGATATTGGAACCTCTTTACCCGACAACCTGAACCTAATTGATCACAGATTTTTAAGAATCTGGGATGAATTAGTATCTGCCACCACTTCAATTCGGCACCCCCCCCCTTTAACATGCGGTTTATTCCCGTACCGTTGCCGAATTCGTATTGCAAATAAAACTAAATTTTCCAAAATCTTTTCAGTTGCACCACCACCCACGCAGATCTTTCATGGTCTATCAGGGGTCTTTTAAGATCTTTTTAAGTTCTAAAAGAACCTATATGGTGAATCTAAGTACAAAAAGATTCTAAGTTGCATCTTTTATTATTAGGAACAATTTGTTTGGCGGAAATCATTGCAAAGAATGAGCTAGAATAATTCGATTTTTCTTACTGTATAAAGTGGCTGCAGTGTAAATTGATTTTACCTCTTGGATTCCTTATAGCAGCAGAGAAGATGTAGGCTAGTTATAAAGTTGATGTAATAGCAATCCAAAAGGGCGGGATCCACTCGGGATTTCTACACATTCAGAAACGAAATCGTGATAAATACAGTTTGATCAAATTTGATATCTTATGAGATACATAACTTTAATTCAACAACAACTGGAATAGAATCGACCGCGGTCACCGCGGACTGTTGTATACAAATGCTAAACAGTTCACACAAAATATTTTTTACCCCAATAAATTAATTTGTTTAAATGACTATGGACCCTGGAAATTAAACCCATTTTCCAAAGCGCTCGTCGAGATTAGTTTCAAGTCAATACTATTAATTTATTTAGCTCCCGGAATTTAGTTGACATTAAATTAATTAACCCATTAACCAAAGCGCTCGTTGAGATGTCCACGACCGAGACGTCCAGAGATGTTCACTTATTACCATAATAAAGAACGTCATTACAATAACAAAGGACGGTCCCTCGACTTTGAATGTTTTGTCTAGCCACTGGTCCTGCTGAGCATGACTCCTCCATATGTACATTATCATTATGCCATTAACTAATCGAAGGAGGAGTCATGCCAAAATTGTGTGTAACTGATATGACCAAATTTTTGTCTCGCATTCTTCAATAATTTTCACTCTTCACACAAATAAATATTACCTGATTTAGTGGACCCGACAATTTTCACCGTTGAGGGCGCATAATGTAACATGATACCGTCAATGAGTAGTTTGCACACCCACGTGGTTTTTTTTGGCAAGACTTCCATATGTACCCCCCTCATATATTTACATGCAACATAAAATTTAATTAAGTTAGCTGTTTATTCCGTTTTTGATGGAACAAGGCCAAAATTAAAATAAATTTTGTATCTTGTAAATATATACGAGGGGGGTACATATGGAAGTCTTTCCGGTTTTTTACATAGACATAACAGGAAGAAATTTTTCCACTTGATTTTTGAAAGATAGAGAGTACTATGACTTACAACAATCATATATGTTGTGCGCATTCTTTGAAGTCTCTTAAAAATGCGTAGCGTTTTTATCAATCCCAAGTAGGTGCTGATTTGGTGTATTTTGATTAGAAAAACTCGGTAGTGCTTCAAATTTGTTCAGAACTTTGATGCTCCCGTCCCGTCTTTTCAATAGAATTTCAATGTATAAATCATTTAATCATCACCGCGTACGCGGCACTGGCAAGTTTAATTATATGCTGGCCCGAGGGATGGAGACGTAGGCTAAATTAAAAAGTAGTTCCGGACAGGTACCCAGTGGTGGCTGGACACGTTAGCAAGCTAGTTCTGCTGAGCATAACCTTTTTGTCTTTCATTCATCTTTTAACATTTGGACATTATCGTATATCAGCTAACGTAAAGGTTATGCCGCTGTACAGGGCCCTGGTATTAACAATAAGCAAACGCCATCTTAAAACCAATCCACCACATGTTTCTTCACAGATTGTGACCTTGAAATTGCCAATAACCCCAAATGTATGATCCAGGCGTGTATCAACATACCTTAAAATTCATTCAGGTCAAAAATGTAATAATCCAAAGGTGAAAATGAAGTAGATTTATTTCGGATGTTCACTTTTCGATGTCCAGTATGTTTACTTACTAAAGACACTATCAGTGATTTGCTAAATCAGCAAATCGAAAAAATCATCAAAAATCAGATTTTTGCATGTATGTAAGTACAGGTATCCTAACATACCCTGCAAATGATAAGACCAGAAGCAACCTAATAAGGACAGAATCGGAGATTTGAGTCATTACTGTCCGAACGGACACTTACTACAACATGTAATTGAATGGAGAATCGTATCTTGGAACACTGCCGTTTTCTTCCTTTTCTGTCGATTCTACAGCTGGAAAAGGTAACTTATGAGAATTCTACAGACTTATCCTTCACTTAGAAGCTATTCCTGCAAATTTCAAATATTTTTCAAATCACTGATAGTGTCTTAAGTTGACGCATGCGCAAAAAATTTTGCAAGTCGGTCTTGCCAGGGGCGTTTGTCCGGGCCTTCGTCACCCAATTTGTAGCGGGTGTTTGAATTTAACCTTTAAAACGCCTTGCGGGAAACACTACCATGCCTCTGCTTTTCAATCGATAATGTTGCATGTTGCCAACAATGCCACTACTCCTCGTCGCCGTCATCTCGTGTCACTTATTTTCACCCAAAAGTGCTTAGTGGAGAATCGTAATGTTTGTTGACCAAAAAATAAACGCGTGTCGACCTTTGACCCGCCAAACTCCGAAACTGGCAACCACTCACTCATGACAGTTTTATGGAGTAAATGATTCTGCGTTGAAAATTCATCCAATTAGTACATTTTTTCGCCGTTTGGATGAAAATAACGTGTGGATTCTTGTTCTGTAGTATTGTAAGATGCTACAGAGTCCTGTTTGAGGTAAGTTTGAAAATTCTTGACGATGTCAGATGACTTTAAATTTGGCGTTTGCTTGTTGTGGATACCAGGTCCCTGTACAGCGGCATAACCTTTACGTTAGCTGATATACGATAATGTCCAAATGTTAAAAGATGAATGAAAGACAAAAAGGTTATGCTCAGCAGAACTAGTTAGCAAGCAGGGTTAGCTGGACAGAATGCAAGATGGTTTTTTAAAATGTTATACCATCTTCTCTGGTAGAATATTCACGTCACACAAACAAAACCGCTCCGTTGCTTCCTGGTTAATTTATGCGCATGCGTACTGATGTTTGAGTGAATTCTATTTTTAGATGCCCGGTAGCGTCGGCGATTCACCGGCAAACAGCGCCGAAATCTAAAAAAAAAAAAAAAAAAAACACGTCACGGACAGAACAATCGCTGCATTCAATATGCTTTTTCGTTTTCTTTATATAGTTGTTTATTGAGTTATTGGATATTCAATCTGGGCTACTTGTAGCCCAAGTTCCCACGTAAAGTAAACTTGGCTCCTGTATACCGTTTCTCAAATATTTAAAATTAAATAATATATGTTTCATGTGGTTATATGATAGGGTAAGGGATGCTTGGTGCCGGCCTTGTATGGAAAGTCCAAGTACGTTAAATGGAATCAAACCACATTATTTTATTTCTCACACTTTTTTAAAATCGGAAGCACACAGGTAAACACATCTGTTTTAGGGAATTCCCCCACATCGCCATTCTGAAATTCTGTTGAACATGTAATGATTAATTGATTATCGCCAGTTCTTAATATTCTAATTTTAACCTCGCTTTTGGGTGCTGTTTGATTAACGTCCGAACAATTGAAAGCGGCATTGTGTACACGGCCCATAGCAGCGAACGAGATTCGAATGGAAAAGTGCAATCATGCAGAGAAGACGTATCTTACGGTTTAGTCTGTGTCACAGGCTGCAAAAGATATCATTTAAACTGGTACTTTGTGAGCCCTGGTTTGTGAGAGACTAGCGTTCACGTAGTTTTGAAAAACAAATACCTCCGAAAAACAAATGGATTCTATGGATATGGATGTTTTGCATCAGAGGATCATTTTGTTTTGTTAAAGCTTGTTAAGAGAGCATCCCTTAACTGGGTCTACAGGAACCCATTGAGACAATTTGAACGTTTCTATTGGTAGTATGGGCTTTGGCGAGCGCCAGACATTTAAGTTCCCACACTGCGCTGTGGGTGGCTAATTTAATATGCACATATCATCAACACTCGCACTTTCGACCCCGGCCCAGCCTTATTCTTTGTTACAATGCAAAATGCACAGAGCGGTCGATCCTGTATGAAAATATAATCCCACAACATTCGATTCCTTTTTGAATAATTGAAGTGTTGAGCCTCCAAAATTAAGTGTGTCATATGAAAAAGCACATAGGCCTACGTCGACAATTTAAGACAATTGAAATAACAGAAATATCAACAGACATTGGTTAATTTATACTGTCTTCAATACAAGCTATTGACACGTGCGCAGAGTGATCTTTTGTTGGCCAACTGAACACGTGGTGAGCAATTATTGGTACCCCTCTAGGGCCTATTGCATTGTCTGCCAGGTAACTCTTTCTGCTGTAATTTTACGTGCTATGCAGTCAACAAGGTTTAAGTATGTGAGTAAGACCAATGCATACATCGCATGCGTGCTTGCAGGGGATTTCCCGAAGAATGAGTAATCATGTTTACGAACTTTTGGCATGCGAAATAAGAAATGAAAAAGTTTGAAAACCTAATTAAGTTGTGAAATTCAAAATTTATGCAACACGAATGTGGCAAAGTCATCCTGGAATTTTAACATTTTGGTGAGTATATACTTGGGGAAAATGAAATCGGGAGTGATATTTCAAGGATTTTTTCCACGTCCAGCTGCACGCGTTTAGCTCAAGCAAAATGTAATTTTATGCATCCAAAACTGCAAAAGAGCGTCCTCGAAGCCATAACGCAACTCAATGCGACCACTGGAACAGGGGAAATTATAAACTTAGTACATAGTACATGTGTGACTTATAGGACTATATCGGATGAAATATTAATCACAACTGACCAACTTCATCAGTTCATGTATACACATCACCAATGAGTTGATTTCGGCGATCGCTGGCAAGCCCAGGCTGGCCGGTACACTGGGATTACTTTTCCATCGTGCACAAGTCTCGGTTTTAAGTGCGGCGCCATACGTACTGCGCATGTGCAGGGAATTCACAATCGAATTCATCCGCATTTAACGCGGAAATTTAAACCAATTTTTAACACACGAGGTGATGTGAATCTTCCCAAACTTATATCTCTGGAATGGAAAATCGTATGGATTTCTTTCAACAACAGGATTTCAAGGTAAGTTATGCTCTACATAATGAGGTCATTTTTATTTAATTTGGGAAAAAATATATTTTTTTTATAGATCACTACCTGATTCCACCTTGAAAGTATTCCCAGTAGAGTGTGAGCAACAACAGCTTGGAGGTGAAATGATATCAGTGGTCGAATTTGAAGGCTACACAAATAAGTCCTAGCTGTTACACGTACTGTTTTGGGACTTCACATATAGACTGTTAAAGGCATACTGTTAAAGGCATACTGTTAAAGAAACGGCATGTGAAGTCACAATTATTGGGACTAGCCTGGCCACTAGCTCATTCGCGTAGCGTTGCACGTCGTCCGTACCTACACTACAACGCTACGTACGGGATAGCTCGTTCCGTAGCGTTGCACGTCGTCCGTACCTACCTCCTACAACGCTACGCACAGGAGTGTATTGAAAAAGCCGTGGTGGGTGCGCAGCGGATCCGATGCGGAATAAGCAAATTCAGAATCAGTGCAAAAACAGCACTTATTGAAATTCTTATTCTTTACCTTTCTTTGATGTATTCCTAAATTATATTTATATTATACGCACATTGTTTCCTTGACTAATTTTCCATTCATGGTTAAAATCTGATTATTTTGAAACGGTGATTTCTTAACCGTTAAAAATCCCAATTTAAACCTAGCAGTCGCCCCACTAGATCAGTGAGTCGCCCCTGGATTGTTCCCGGTTTATTTTCTTTAGAATAGGCACAAGCACGCTTATTTTTGCTGATTACCAATAAATTACGAACATACACCTGGAAGTGGAAGACGACTGTTTAGCTTCAATTTTTCGGTCATTTTGTGCTTTTTAGGGTCAACATTTCACAGATTTAAGCATGAGCTGTGCACCATTTGTATTTTTAAAATCGAGCTAGTAGGGTAGTTCTGCTAAGCATAACTTCACATTATGTCTTTAACATGTTGTCATTAACAGATGTGAAGTTATGCAAAACCACATGGAATACCTCTCCCCTGTTACCTACCTCAACTTTGTCGATCTCAAAATCCCTCTAAATGTACGATATATCCCTGTTTTCGCTATCAAACACAACTTGAGATCCTATATAATGCGATGACATATGTGAAAAAAACTTAAAAGAATTAGAAATTAAAAATTTTGAAGAAAATTGCGACTACAATCACTTCTGCATGAGAAAGGTTGTTTATCCGGAAAATGCTGGATTTCTACTGTTTTTAGACAAATTTTTGAGGATTACCTATTTCAAAAGGTAATTTATTATCTAAGGAAAATATCAACTCGATTCTGAATTGCTTTTGATATTTTGTTCGTCTGCAGTCTGCAAAGTTGGCTCTTTGAAATGGCCTGCTCATGCTGGTAACAAGGGAAAGGTATTCCATGTGGTTTTGCATAACTTCACATCCGTTAATGACAACATGTTAAAGACATAATGTGAAGTTATGCTTAGCAGAACTAGCTAGTAGGGATGCTAAGACATCAAAGTTTTCATATATGCACGGATTTCGTGTCATAAAGTACTGTAAGTATACCAAAATTCTTGACTTTGTGGCACAGTGGACCCCGGTGTTTGAATGAACTGCCGCTCTGGCTTAGGGAGAGAAGATAGTAGGGGCTATCGTAGCGGAAAAAGCCAGAGCAACCTCGGGCTACGTACGAGTGTATTGAAAAAGCCAGGGTGGGTGCACAGCGGATCCGATACACCCATCGAATGTGTGTCTTCGGCTTTGCTCAGTACAAACCCTCAGACACACAAGGACAGACATAGAATTGCACAGCAGCATGTTTTGTTGACATATTACTGTTTACTTTCATTTGACAGGAGTAGCACTACTTGAATACAAAGACTGTAATTACTGGACAATGTAAAGTGCAATTGTGTGTGCACTCTTGCACGCCAAAACATAAACAACATGATTGACCTCCCATTCAATAGTTATCCCAATAATGGCAATATTGATTGGGGTGAGAAACTACTCCTTGACATCTTCCTTTGTTCTCATGTCAACAATAACACAGGAACTTCTGAATCTGTATGCACAATTTACAATGTACAAAAAATGCACTTTTTGAAATTGCTCTATTTATTGGGGCTATAGGTCACTCTGGTAATCTGGTAGTCCTGATGATGACTAGATAGTCTTTTAACTTTTGTATGTTGTCATTATATCATTGATTATCTAGTCATGTCCGGTTGCCTGAAGAAGAAAGATCTTTTATTGAAAGTAAAACTCAAGGTGATATTGCACCCAAAATGTAATGCTACACTTAGCGTCCGGAAGAATCCGTGTTTAGAAAACCTGATTTCCGCTCGTGATTTTTGTGGCCCCTTCGAATCAAAATTATTTAAATTATGACGGATTGAATTTGGATCAACAGTTTTTTCCTGGGCTGGGCTGAATTGATTTGAATTTGAATCAAAACTAATTTCTCGGATCAAAATAACTCTAGAAGGGGGAAATGGGGT
>JAMKCH010041382.1:0-12898 GCA_023653785.1 Ophioderma brevispina
TAGGTTTACATAACCTACAACTGTTTTTGTTTCTTATTCCCAAGAGGAAGGGAAGGGGTAAAGGGATAGAAGGTAAAGAGATGGGACTTCTATTGGGCAGGATTCGAACCAGGCGCTCGCAGCACCCAGACCCTGTGACTCATTATGTGTTTCCTACGATGACATCATAAGCATTTTTTGGGACCTGGCAATTTTAGCTTCAGTTCAGTGAATTTAGTGGTTGTGAGTGAGTTTGCTGTGTTGGCAGTAAAGCAGACCTTTTTTGACTATGCATAATAAATAGTGTTGATTTAATAACGATCATGTATCCACCCTGCCACGACGTCAAGGGGCGATTACTAATTATTTACTATGCTGCCATCAGAAATCATCACAATCATTTTGCTTCATCTCGGTGGGTAGCTGTAGGTGCACAACCCTCTCAGCACTTAGATTGTAATATCCCCCATAACAGCTGCCCAAAATTATTGCTTGGGGTTGGTGAGGGGAATTGAGGGACTAAGTATATTGCCCCATTCCACAAACCTGTTGGCCACGGCGGGGCTCAAACTCCGACTAACGGTCTAATGATCATAGTCCTGTTGACTTTTCCACTGGAACCACCCTGCTCTTTTATACTCATGATGTGGTAAAAAATGATGCTCGAGAAAAACAGCAGGCATCAAAATGTTTTTACTGTGTGTCTTCATGCAGAATTTTGTTGATGTCATGCAGCATGGACCGGGGCACTTTCAAAGGGGACCGCAAAACCCGGTGTGGATGCACCCTATCATCACCATGCCTAATTTTACTTTGATACATTAAAGCACAGCAAAATGCAAAGCTGAAACAAACACAAAACACAACTTTCATTTTTTCAGGAGTATAGATGCTGCCGCCACTTCATTTGATGTGCAAAACTCAGACAAAGCAATTTGAACGAAATACTGAAATGACCTGAGTGGGGCTTTAGGCATAGAAAGCGATGTTAGGTTTCCCGTAACCCGCCCGCGTTAGCTTCAGCCCACGTTTGAGATGCTGAAATCTCTAAAAAAGTTCATTATTTGTATTTTAAAGAAAATATCAAGGTATCTTCTTGTGCTCACATCGTGTGAATGTGTTTTTAGTAGGGGGATGGGGAGTTTAAACAAAGAACAGTTGCAAATCATTTTTGATTGCAATATGTGCTATAGAGCACGCGTGAGGTTGGTGAAATTGCTTGGTTACTTACAAATTAGCATAATGAATTATAATTGAAAAAATGAACTCGTTGCCTCATTATGATTTTGCAAAAAAATGTTCGGAAACATACATTGGGGAACTTTATAGCCTTATATATATGAAGTTTTCATCTCAATTAATGACCTTGGCCCCAAACTAATCTGTAAAGTTCGCCGTGATATTTCATTTCAGTTTGAGTGAGCGCAAAAAGCATTATTTTGTCAGCACATCGGGGACTCTGTAAAATTAATATGGGTTGCCCAAAATAGAGCACATTTTCATGATTGCCTCAAAATACTATCTATTAGCTCTAAGATTCACAGGGTAAAATGAGGAAAATCGTTAGCTTCTTCAGACACCAAAATTTTGACCACTTCTGGTAAAATTGGGGTCTGGGGACGATGCTATTAGCAATAGGCCAAGCCCTAAAGATATTACCTAAACTGTTCCAAACTGCTTCAAGTGTGTTTGTAGATTTTCCAAGGTTTGAAACAGGGTGTTTGGGTGTGGGTTTTTTTTTTTAACGTGTAAACAGGAATGTAATGCTGCATATTCTCCGCCCCCCCCCCCCAACTTAGGTTGTCCAGAGAGGAATGTCAAGCAGTTACCCATCAGTATATCCCATATAGCTTTGTGCAGACATGGATGGGCCCACAAAGGAGTTCCTAACAACTAATGGGAATTCCTCCAAGGAGATCTCTTGCTCCCTATCCTTTGTAGTCGTGGTTGATACATCCTCAGACAGAGGTCTTGACATCATGAACGACAAAGGACTCACCATCAAAACCCTGTGTTCTCTAGACGTCACCAAAGTCAGCATCTCACAGACTTTGACTACGCAGATGATCTAGCTCTAAACAGCGCAGACAAGCTTGGAATCCTGCAATGAAACTAAACCACTATGGCAATTTGGTATCTCCTATTCAACAAGCTGAAATTCTTTGAGCCTGTGTAGAGAGTATCCTGTTATATGGATCTAGACCTGGTGGGACCATGAGGAAAGAGATAAGGATAGGATGGATGGCAACAACCCACCTACATAACCGCTTCTTATGCGGAGTACAAAATATATACTGGCGTGAGCACAAGACCAATTAAAGCACAGATATATGGAGATCCCTCCAATTTCATCTTCTGTGCCAAACGCTGTGCACGATTTGCCGGTACACTTCCTTGTGCGATTGATTAAGTAATCTCAGACGTCAAATGTTGGAAGTTCCCATGGCCAAACAGGGGTCGTCGCCCCTTATAACTACATTGATTGTGATTGCTCGAGACTCCCGCAGGATCCATCTGACAATCCCCCACTTAATGACAAACAGGGACTTTGGCCGCTACTGGTGAATACAGCATTTTCGGCTGCGGCCGTTAGAGAATAGATAGAAACGTTTCCATTTTAAAAGGGGATGACCCCATTTCAGTGGTATACATTTTTTCATCTTCCTTAAATGGCCCTTCACACCACAACCCCATCTGTAAAGTTTTGCGCCGATATTTCAACATTTTTGAAAGTGAGAGTACAAATGTGATTTTGTAGTCCCCATAAAGTAACATGTAAAATCTAATATTGGTCGACCAAAATGGGGCATAATTGCACTCATAACATCCAAACCAAACATCCTTTAAGCCCAAGATTTCACAGGGTAAGATGAGAAAAATAGTAGTTTCTTCTGACACAAAAACTTTGACCACTCTGGTAAATCTGGGTTACATCTATTAAGACATCATGAAATAGCCGTTGCATGAAATCTTTCTATAAGAGGATCAAAGGATTACCAGGATATAACTTTATTCGGTAAAAGAGTCTTTACTTAAGTCTAACTCCTGAATAGCTCCCCCAAGGACAACCCAAAAGTCTGGGGTCCGTGGGGACGAGGCTATTAGTGATAGGACCATAGACCTTCAAGTTGAATGGATTTTTTATTTTGATGTAGTAACCTTCATATAAGTAAACCCTACCAAGGGCTACAGTGTTAAAAAAAACAAAAACCATTATTACAAATTGTGGCTTTTTATGAAGCCCATAAATTTGGACAAGCATTATGTAGATGCAAAATGCATGATTTGTTAGAAAACTATAATATTTCAGATGGATTGAAGCAAGCTGAAAAGAAGACCTGTCCCTAAACTAATCTTGACAAAAGTTCCCATTTGCTAACACCTAGAAGTTAAGGATATTTTGAGAGACAAACGACCACCCAAGCATGCAATCCTCCTGTAATGTCCCCCCTCCTGTCCTAGAACAACATGTCCTTAAGGCTAGGAAGTGATGCAGCCAAAATATAGATTGTACAAGGTTAAGTTCTTTCATGTAAACTGACCAGGTGGACAGGTTGTATGGTCCTTACCGTATTCAACCAGTTTTGTAATCCTTGTAAGTCAGGCACTTTGTTAATGTTTTAGGAGTAGTACTGGCTGTACCTCCCGAATATCCCCATCTCAATACGACCAGAAAGGCTTCACCAGCGAGCGCATCAGAGCTTTGCAGCTCTGTTGATACTTTATCTGAATAAGTGAGCTCTAGTTCTTGGGCTTTTAGGAGATGAATAGGAGCTTTTGTGTTATCATGTTTGATTGATATGAAGAAGCCTGACATCTGCAGCAATAAAATTGATCTCCAGCCATAAACTCGGCCACTGGTTTCTATCCCTGGGTCGAGGCAGTGTCATATGTGAATTTGGTTGCCGATCCATACTCTTCCTCGCAATTTCTCTGAGTTCTTCATTTTCCTCCTGCATCAAAATCAGACTTCTTCCCAATATTGGTGTCTCCCTGGCAAATACCAATGTTTAAAATAAAATAAAAGCATGTGTGTTTTTTATGAGCTGCACTCATACACCTAATTTTTTCCCAAGGTTGCCCACAAGAACTTTGACCGTCCCCATTTGGTTGCCCCCACCAACACCTTGATTAAATATATAATCATACCAAGTATGAAATTGATCTATCACTCACTAAGAATCTAGATGCCTTTTAAGTAAAATGTGTATACCAAACGTTTGACTCTACAACACCAGACACACACACACAGTCGCACACACTTAGGGCTTGTCGTCGTCAGCTTATGTTTTTTCTGTCGACATATCGCCAAAAATTTCCCGCCGGCGACATAACGTCGACATAACTTTAAGTTAAATTCGACCGGGAATGCATCAATCACATCACACCCCACAACTTCAAATGCACGACCATAGACGCAAGTGTTTGCACCCATGAGGGAAGCTGACTCACACGCAAAATACTTGCCCCTAGAATATTCCATTAGCCTTCTCAAATCTATGGAGTATAACAATCAAACTGCAGATTTATGTAACGAAGTACCCTTCACTTGAAATGTATCCTAACTTGCCCTAGAAACTAACCGTATATGTTGCTAATTCCAATATATTCTTGGTTTTTATATTCCGCCCCAGATTCCGTCCAATTTAATGGACGGCGCGCCGCATTTTTGAGAATCCTACTTCCGGGTTTTTTTCGCATTGAAACAAATGTTTTTCCGTCCAGAACCATGTATGGGGGGCGCTAACCAAAATTACGTAATGCACAGTTAAAATAATTATAGTAGTGTAATATTTTATTTATAAAAAATTGAATATACTTCTCGCCCGTGGTATCTCTCAACCCTCTATCCATGCCTATCCAATCACATGGTGAATTACATACAATGATGTCCATTTGGGAATACCGATAACAACATGCATGCGCAGCCTATCATGTAGCATTGGTAAATGGTCATGTCCATGTCCAATCAAGTGTGTTGGAGGACATGGATCCGCGGCGAAGTGAAAACCCTGGTCTTTTTGCACGCTGTGTGCATTTATTTATGTAATAAATACTTGTTTTCGTACTCTAGGTACTGAACATGGATCAATAATTAAAATAGTAATCAAAATGGGTAAGAAAGTAGATTGTTTATGATTGAAAATGCATTTTTTTTTTGGAGGCGATACTTTTGTAATTTGCCCCCGGTTTGTGTGTGTTCCCCCCCCCCCCCGCCCGGTGTCGATTTGGGAGAATATTGCGCCAGGTCTCAATATGGCTTAGTCGCAGACTGACTGTCAAACATAACTGGTGTGTCACGACGGCCCTAACACCATGCCACATCATGCTGCCGTAAGGTATTCTGTTTAAAATTTCGATGCCCTAAAAAGGCGATGCAAGAAATCATTTTAATCAACTTTCCATTTTGCATTTAATTTGAATATCATGGTGTTGACTGATGTTAGTTTGTCATCTCCTCATTCTATTCAAGATATGGTATTGAAAGTACTTAATATTTTAAATATATTTTGTTCCCCTCCCCAATTTTGTTGGCGAAGGGAACTATAGAATGCTCCCGTCCGTGTGTGTGTCCCACGCGATATCTTGGAACTAAGCAAGTGTGGGTGTCCCATCTTCGCAACATAGATGTATCTCCAGTACGTGCTGGGTGGGATCCGACGTGGGTCATTGTCATGGTTCAAAGAAGGTCACGTGGGAGGTAAGAATATGGTCAAAATAGGGGTAAATTGCTTTACACCTTGTCACACCATATCTTTTTGATCTACGCAAGTTGGTGTCCATCTTTTTTTGGCAACCAATCATTCCTTTAATAGGCGGCGGATGAGTTTCGGAGATGGGTCATGTTGCATGGGTTCAAGGTCAAATGTGGTCAAAAATTGCTTTAAAAAAAAAACCTTGTCATTTGGTAGGATGATGAAACTTGGTGGTGTGCCTCAACATCAGATCAGTGGCTGGAAAATTTGAAGTTCTTTCTAGGTCATGTGGGGTCCATTCAAGTCAAATCCCTAAACGTGGTAGGATGGTTGAAACTTGGTAGGTGCAGTCACTTTCATCACGAAAATTTGAAGGTCATTTCACAAGTCATGCAGGGTCATCCACGGTCAAAATCACTATGCATGTTGATGCTCATGGAAACATGTGGGTGGGTGTAGTCCAACATTTTATTATTTTTAGTAATTTTTTAAAAACCAAGTTTTTTATAAATCAAAATTTGCTGTGGGTTGTATGGTCATGAAACTTGGTGTTTGTCAACATTCATGCGAAAATTTGAAGGTCATTTCAAAGTCATGTGGGGCCATCCAAGGTCAAACAGTAAAATGATTTGTAGGTCATGAAACTTGGTTGGTGTAGTCACATTTATACCAGAATTTTTGTCCAAGGTTATCTGGGTCATCCAAGGTATTGACACTACTAGGTAGGAGCCTCTCTGATTTCCATCACAATCTTCCCTGTGATCTTTAAGTTTCTGTTACTTTTCCTTCCTCCTTTAACTACCGCAATGAGTGGGGGACTTTTTCCGGGGGTTCAAGAACCACCTGTTAAAATGGAGTAACTAATGTGTTAACTGTCAGCTATTATACTGTTCTTATTTCATTCTTAAGGTAACTACGAACCCTTTGAGCAAACCTCTAGCTGTGCAGTTTCTAAGCAGAAGATGTGGTTTTATTTTGACTTGGTTTTGCGAGCAACAGTCTAACTGTGAAGTCTCGGTTGGAAGTCAATTACCTCACAGGTAAAACAAGTAATTAAGCTTGAAAAAACAAATTCATATTTGGTAAGGTCATGCAACCCGGAATTGGAAGCTTCCTGTTTTTGATTTATATTTGAAACTTTTTGATTGAAGAAGTTTTAGGTATATGAAAAATACTGACGTCCTATCCTTTGGCCTTCGTATTTTATAGAAAAAAGGGATCCAAAACCATTATACATTTGAATTTTTATAATGCATTAACTTATAGCAATGTGCAATATAGATTGGAAACAGAACTCTAAATGTTTCAAGATTCAGTGCTGATGTTCGTCGGTACTTACAACTAAGCTATACAAAGCATTATATGAACCAAAAAACTCACAAAAGTTGCCTATTGTTTCGTTTAACCGATGGATGTTGAGCCAATAGCTAAGATTTATCACTCTGGGTTCCCATGCACCAACCCCAGATTATCACTCTGGGCTCCCATGCGCCCCAGATTATCACTCTGTTTCCCATGCACACCAGAATTATCACTCTGGGTTCCCATGCGCCCCAGATTTATCACTCGGTTCCCATGCCCCCCAGAATTATCACTCTGTGTTACCATGGCACCTCAGAATACTCACGTCTGGGTTCCCATGCATGCCCTCCCAGGATTATCACTCTGGGTTCCCATGCACCCAGATTATATCCTCTGGGGTTCCCATCACCCCAGAATTATCACGCTGGGTTCCCATGCATCCCATCCCAGAATTTTAATCACTCTGGGTTCCGATGCACCCAGAATTTATCACTCCTGGTTTCCCAGCACTTCCAGGTATCCCTGGGTTCCCCTGCCCTCATAATTATCACTCTGGGTTTCCCATGCACCCAGGAATTCTCACTCTGGGTTCCCAGGCACCCGATTTATCTCTGTGGGTTCCCATGCACCCCAGAATTATCCTCTGGGTTCCATGCATCCCGATTTATCACTTTGGGTTCCCATGCACCCCATTTAAAACTAATTCAACAAATGGATTCATCACCACTATGACTCTCCTTAACACATTAATGTTACAGTAATCTAATGATCCTCATGTTTCATTACAATAAATCTCATATGTCCTAAGTGGCCTTTTAGGCAGCCATCCTGGCTCTGGTCTTTGATCAAAGGAATCATCATAAAAGTGGGTTCATTTAGTTGAAAAGTATCTTAAATGATTTCTCCCATCATAACTACTAACTACTACTACTACTACTACTAAACCAAAGTTTTTAATCAATCCGGTTTTTGTCCCCGTCACGGGGGCCCTATTCACTTCACATTTGTCACAAAGCAACCGCCCTGACTCCTTCCTTTCCATTCACCTATTCCATCCATCCTCCCATCCTTCCATCCTCACCCAACCCTCCTACTTCCCTCTCCCTCCTCCACTTGTTTCTTTCATGTCTTCTTTGGACGTCCTCCTCCTCAAACACCGCTCACCCGAACTCAAAAGCCTTCTTAACACATGCTCGTCATCCTTCCTCAACACATGCCCATGACCAACGTACAACTATTCGCCTTCGCCAAAAACCCAACCACCGGTCCACCGCCTCTTCAAACCCAACATCTTCATCAAGTCCTCATCTTTTCATCCTGTCCATCACCTTTCACACCACACATAGCTCTCATCATTGCTCTCTCTGTCCGCCTCAAATCCCCTCTCACTTTGCTCAGACAGTCACCACGTCTCACTCCCAGTACAGCATCACTGATCCATCAGAACAACTCTTATACACATTCCTTTCATCTCAAGGATATCTTTTCCATCGCACCAACTCCCCCTTCCCTAAACTTCACCCACCATACCGTCACTCTCGCTGTCACAGCACCTCCATCACCACCCCCCTAACCTTATCCCCTAGTTTTGAACTCCTTCACACTGACTCCAACCACCCCATCACACTTTTCCTCCTGTTCCACCATCCCTCCAGCTCCTTCTCACATCTTCTACACACAAAATCTCTTGCCAAACTAGGGGTCACTCTCTTCATCTTGTGCATCTCCCATGGATCCATTCCCACATTTCACACAAACCACACTGATTTGCTTTTACCCTCTCCACATCACCCACTTTGTCTACTTACACTCGCTACCACACCTCCCTCTCCGCCCCACTCACCTCCACTTATTGTCTTTCCAAGGTTTACCTTCAGACCCTTACTCTCGAATCCTCTTCCATTTCAAACTTCTCCCTCCGGTCCCCATCCATGTCTCACTCATTAAACCAAGTCATCCGATACAACATCTCACTCAGCAAACCTTCTTGCACTCTCTGTGACCACAGCAATCACAATTGCAAAAATCAATGGCGAAACTACAGAACCTTGATGCCACCCACCTTGACCGCAAACTCCTCTGACAAATACAGACCCCACTCTACCTCTCGTTTGGGCTCTTCATACAAACTCATTACTGCTCTAACCACTACTCTGGTAATCTCTCTCTCTCTCTTCTCAGCGCCCACTCCATCACTTTCCTAGGTACAATGCCTTCTCCATCTCCAACACCCTTATACAGCTATCCCTTTAGCTGGTATTCTCCTTGCACAACTCCTTAAAATAACACAACTGCATCTATCGTTCCCTTCCCCTGCATATACCCAAATTGTCATCTCATCCACTTCCACATCTTCCTGATCCTATTCTCCAGACCCCTCTCCACCATCTTCATTGCATGCTCTAACAACTTCACCCCCCTATATGCACCACACCTCATTGCATCCCCTTTCCCTTTCAACCTCATCATTACACCACCCCTGTATCTCTCCTGTCTCACCTACCTTTTGTTTTCCCCCCACACTCTTCATCACATGCCTGTAACACCCCTTCTTTAAAGCCCCCCCACAAGTCTGACACACATCAGTCCCCACAAGCTCCCCCTACTCCTCATCTCAAATTCTTCTTTCTCTTTGTCTCTCTTCTTTCAGCTTCCACACTTTCCTTTCATCCTCTCATGCACTACCTTCCTCCACCACATGTGTCACCTTCCCCTTATCTCCATCTGCAACCACCAGCCCGGTGTGCAATTCTCCAGGAATTACCATTAACATTCTTCAGATATTTCCTCTGTCCTCTTTACCCACTAGCATCACAAAATCACTCTCTGTCTCATTCCCTCCTGAGCTATTTCCTTTCCTTTTGTCCTCTTCTTGAAACCAGTTATTGCAATGACACATCTCTTTCTCATCAACAAAACTAAGCACATTCTTCCTTCCAGATTCCTCTCTCCAACCCCATTTCCTCCTTCCTCCATGAACAACCTTCGAAACCTTCGATCTTTTTTCCCCACATGCCCGTTAATATCACCAACACATAAGACCAATGCACCAACACTTTTCACCTCCCATTCCTCCGCCAACTCGTCATACAACTGTTCCTTTTCTTCACGCTTCCTTCCCAACACTGTGGCGCTAACCACATATCAAATCACCCTCACTAACTACTACCTCTTCCTCTAAAACCATTCTAACTGTTTTCACCCTATCGCTCCTCCTTCTTACCTCCACCACCTTTTCACATAGCTCCTCTTTTACAAACCTCTCCCACCACCCCCACCCTTCACTATTTCCTGCCCACCACACTTGTTCCTTCTTCCTCTACCCCAACATCCTAGCCCCCTCCCTCTCCACCTCACCTCCTGTACACCACACACTCCACCTTCCTCTTCCTCAATTCCTCACTTATCTCCACCCCTTTCCCCTTCAACTCCCCCCAAGTCCATTCCAGCTTTCCAACCCTCACACCCCGAACCGCCTATCGGGCTTAATACAGTCATTGGGCAGGCGGCACCTGCGTGACTCAAGGTGATTCCTCGCACCTTCCTTTTGGAGGTAGGGCGGTGCCGCCCCCCCAACCTTCGGGCTGGTTGTGCCCTTTTTGTTTGTACGCTATGAGGATTTTATTGGAGCAAATGAAATAATTGACCGTAAGCCCTTCCTGACGTCAATCCATTCCAAACCCCACCGTTTTCGCGGTGGACCTATCCTTGGGCTTCAGCGCCCCACATGCAAGGCAGCCATTCGCACATTGCTGGATGACCGCCGTTGACTCTCCCGAGCCGGCGCTCTTGTAGGTTGATATTCTTTTTCGTTCCTAACCAGGGTAACCAGCTACCCTCTATCAGCTCGTAATAAACTGATGGGGTTGACGGTTTAAGAGCCGCCGACAACCGGCCCTGGAACAGGGTCAGTACTGTTACCAGGTTAACCAGTAGCAGACCCTCGAAAGAAGACCTTACCTGAACATAATAATGAAAAAAACAACAACATTTAGAGTGGCCGTATCTGTGATGTTTCAGTCACAGAGACATGGGTGCAATGTGGTAAAAATCATTCAACTTTTGATTTGTCATTTCAGACCAAATTTTAAAAAAAATTCGTCAAACTTGGAAAAAAAATTGAGGCCAATTTGTTGGTATGAGTATGGGGCTATCCATGGGTATAGTTTTGCACTACTAAGGATTTACCATTTGGTTATTTTTTTCTAAGTAAAAGACAGTCTACCCATAAAAATTTGAACAGTGGGTAACCTGAATTTTACACCACTAACCAAAGCATATAGAGGGTGCAAAATATACTTTCTTCATTGCTTATGCTCCGCCACAACACCACTTTTGTCAAGATTGAAACTTTTTGAAAATTGGCTCCCTGTATTCTTATCATCAAGAATTCAATGATTTTCTTCCTCAATTTCACACATATCTGGAACTATAAACTTTTGACAGACATTCATTTGAGATACTATGCACCTTAAATGATTTCCTGGTTTTTATTATAAAGAATTGATGGCTTGATTAACGACCTGACCCCAATACTTACCTTTCCGTTTCACATGATATTTCAATCTATTTTGATATAGGAGTTAACAAACAAACATCGGTTTGGTAAGCCATTGAATCCTTATAATATTGGTCGAGCCAAAATGAATTAATGTTTTCGCTCATAACATCCAAACCAAATCTTATGAAACCACTTTTATGACTGATACCTTTTGATCCAAGGTGACTGCCAAACAGACTCCTTGGGACATATTTGCTTTTTTTGGTAAAATCATAATTCTTTCAAGCGAGGTCAAAGGGTTGCTATATCATGTTAGAATTTAGTATAGGAGTGCAAGGGAAACCCCTGTAATCTCATGCTAGACTATATCTACACCCAACACTTTCAATACTCCTTGAATGTTCTGGGCAAACTTTTTTGCAGCACATTTGTTCATGGACCTAACCAAAATTTCTATGACTTATCACAAAGGACAAAATGGTTAAATATCAAGGATTGTAAATCTTTAAAAAACAAGGGTAGAAATTTGCTTCCTCTGCTGCCGCCCCTTGTTTGATATGATGAATAGGGAAGATACTGTAAGCAATGTCAACATGGACCCGAAAGTCTGCTAGAATTTAATTGCAGAGTGTTGAAATATACATCCCATATGCATATTTTATAATTGTTGGCAAGTTTTAAGCAGCCCACCTGTATATTGCAATTAAGACAGGTTTCCAATTAGCCTTATTTGTCTTCATGTCCGACACCGTAAGCTACCTATTATTGCCAAATTTAACATATGATTATAATCCTTATTGTTTTTTTCCCTGTTTTCAGAGTTTCTGGCCATATTTTAATTATGATGTGTTGCATATGCTATCGAATGATGACGGTCGTGCTATCAGCATGGCAAAAGGTCGAGTGACCGAAACTTTTACAGGGGACTCTGTTAATCTCAGTCCACGTTGCAGCATGACTTGATTAAGGAAACTTCATGTCTTGTAATCAATATGTTTTTGAGTGATAGTGCAGATATTTGTAAACAGTGGATTTTTTTACCAAAATAGGGACTGTTTCCCTCCATACCTTTTTAAAAAGTAATGTCTCCTCTTTTCCCCCATATAAGATGGATTTCCTTTTTCACTTGCAGTTTTTTTTTTGTTTCCTATCTTTTTGGGACCTTGGTAGAGGGTGTGTGTTGCACCCCTTTCAACTGGCCTTTTTAAAATTACTGTAAACCATACTGTTCTGATATGACCACAATTGAATAAAACCAGCGATGTTGGTGACAAGATACTCACATTCCGACAATAATACATTCCCCTGTCAATGATCCCTGAGCAAATGCTACACATAGATTCAATGACAACGATAGATACATGCCTTGACTACAATACATTCACCTGTCAATGATCCCTGTGCAACTTCGCTAAACATG
>JAMKCH010041383.1:0-26751 GCA_023653785.1 Ophioderma brevispina
GTCGTCTGTGTTGGGTGCCAATAGGACTACAGAATCAGACACCTCTAATCCATCATGTCCTAAAAGATCAATGGGACCCCCTCCGAGTCCTGCCAAGAGGTGCACATTGGCACATGATTTGGCAAGTCACTATCCTATATCATATATTGCATACTCAAACTTCAAATCTATTAAATTAGGATCTCAATGCCAGATCACCTAGTCCTCTACCACTAAAATGGCTTGTCAAAACATGCTCCTTTGGAGTCAAAGCCCAAATGTTGACCTCATTATTTTGTCCATGAACCAGATGTATGATTTTTGTATGGATGGGATGGGGGGACCCCCACCTTTGGCTATACATAAACAGCCTTTTCTTCACTTTGGGCCAAAATGAAGTCGATAAAATATCTGACTTAATCAGCTATACCGCAAGTTAAAAGTGCTTGTTCTAATTATGCCTATTGTGTGCTCTACTTTAATACATCGCGGGTCCCCGGACCGCAAATGTCATCTGCCGTTGTGGTTTAGTGAATGGGGCCACATGTCCATTAGGTCACCAACAGGTCACCCCCACTCCCAACCCCCCTGCCTTTCCACCAAGTACATCATCGTAAGGCCCTTATGGAACTCATACGGCATGCAATATTTATGGTTTAACATTTTGCCACAGAACCCTACATACATACGACCCAGAGTAATCCCTATGTGCTCTCTGCAATTCTTTCAGATGAAAACAAACTGACATTGTCAATTTAGGTTCCAAAGAAATATTTGAAAGAGCATGAATTCACAATTCTCTCCTGCAAATTTCTTGCTCTAGGTAGGTCTAGGCATATATATGACAGAATAAAAGAGAGCGCATAAAGCCATGTGTTTTCAATAGGAAGACCATTTGGTAACATTTGGGTCAAAGGTCACTTCTGAGGGTCATGACCTTTAAAGCCGGGTCCCACCCAGGGCCATCAGAAATCAACATGGAGGGTCAAGGGTCAGTTAATCTTAGCCTGCCTTATTTCCATCAAGTCTTAATGCCCTCTGGTCAGTGGTTAATAACAACAACTAAGAGTCTTGAGCTAGTAACATCTTGGTCACATATGTTATGCTCATAAGTGCACTTTCCCCTTATCAATCCATGATAAGTCAAGACTATTTCTTGTACTTTGGTGTATAAAGGCTTCAATCTACGCAGGTGCCCTGGCGTTTTATGGCCACAGTTTCACAAAACATAACTTGACTTGTGGACAGGACAAAACCTTGATAGACTTTAACAACTATCTGTATGACAACTGTTGCACCATTTGTTTATTAAAAATGCATAACTATGGGCAATAAATTTTGTTGGCGTGCTAAGTAACCGGTTTTGACTATTTTATTAGCATAAGGCAAAGTGAACTTGACCCCCACCAAGCCGAAACTTCCCTGCCTGTTGCAGGTTTTCTGGTGAAGATGAAAGTAGTGAGTGGGGCAAACAGTGTTGTCATCTAATTTAGCTTTGTTTACTGGTGACTGTACCTCAGGGAGGGCAGTCCCAGATATATATTTCATCATAATCATGATACATGTCTACACGGAGAGTTCAGACACATGCTCACTGGTGACTGATGCATGGGTTGAAAACGCAGTTACTAAAATTACAGTTGTGCAGAAAATTGTTCACATCAACTAGCTTTTCTACCCTGCAGGCTTGCCTGCCTAAGTTGGGCTTGGGAAGTTAAACTGTTATTTTAAGAAGGAGCACATACATCTGAATTTGTCAGGGAAGTCAACAATGACATCACAACGTTTTACGTCAGCCTTTGTGGATTTTGGCACAGAGAGAAAAAAATATGGCCTTTCATTTTGGACTTCCCTGGTCCTTGTCCAGAAATATTCTATCAACCGCTATCCACGTACTGACAATACGTTCCTTTCTACAGTTTGTTTGGACACTCCTACATGCTGTAAACTGAGAATGGCATTTCCTTTTGGTCCTTCAGTTGGGTATGGGGCCAAATTGGACATATCTCTAATTTTACTAGATGTCTGCTCGAGACCCTTGAAACGTGTTTACTTTTTATATTTTTTTCTTATCCTAAATTTTGCCTAAAAAGGTCAATCTATTTTGCAGTATAATAATCAAGGTTCTTTTCAAAACAAAAAATGTTTAATATCACTGCAAAATATTAACAATGCGCGGAAATGTATCTTGCCTAGACTTTGTGGGGCACAATATTTGACCCATCCTTACCTAAAGTACAAAAGACTTTATAATTTAAATAAAAATCTGCAATAACCACCACCTGCCGGAATCCACTAAGTCTTTAATAAGTAGACATCAATCTTGCTTGCAAGAATGTAGGAACAACTGATTTCTTTTCTCAGTACACTTTACGCTGACCTTACAGTTTCTGCCTTTCTACAAATTCTAATCTTCCATGTCCATAATGTCACTCAAGTCATCACATTATGTTGATATGGTGAAATATGATGGCTACTGGAACAAGGAGTTAATGAGGGCATGTTACTACAGCTTGAACTACCTGGCACACTCTATCCTATGTTTTACCCATTAAAATACTCATGAATCATCCATTACATGTAAAAAGAGAACCACTATACTGCTATCACTTGCTTGCCATTTGCCATATACCATTGCCCATCTACCACAATAACATGGAGACATTAACACAGTATTAGACCATGTCCAGGTTCCTGTATGGGAGTAGAGCCACGCAGCCTAAGAGTCGTCTGTGTTGGGTGCCAATAGGACTACAGAATCAGACACCTCTAATCCATCATGTCCAACATAGATCAATGGGACAACCCTCCGAGTCCTGGCAAGAGGTGACATTGTCACATGATTTGGCAATTCCCTATTCCTATACAATTAATTGCACTTCCCAACTTTCAAAATCTATTAAATGAGGTCTCAATGCAAGATCACCTCTTCCTCTACAACTTAAATTGCTTGTCAAAACTGCTCCCTTTGGAGCAGCCAAAATGTTACCTCAATTATTTCCAGTGAGCAGATGTATGGATTGGATGGATGGACAAACCTTGCTATTACATAAACTAGAGCCCTTTTCTTCACATTTGGGCCAAATGAAGTCGATAAAATATCTGACTTATCATCTATACCGCAAGTTAAAGTGCTTGTTCCGATAATGCCTATTGTGTTCTCTCCTTACTCCATCGCGGGACCCTGGACCGCAAGTGTCATCTGCTGTTGTGGTGTGTGCATGGGGCCAAAGGGCACATGAGTTCACCAACATGTCACACACCCCCCCCTCCTTTCCACCAAGTTCCATCATCGTAGCCCTTATGGACTCATACGGCATTCAATATATTTAAGGGTTAAACATTTGACCACAGAGAACCCAACTACAGACATACGACCAGAGTCATCCCTATGTGGCCGTCTGCCATTCTTTCAGATTGACACAAAAACTGACATTGGTCAATTTAGGTTCCAACGAAAATATTTGAAAGAGCAATGAATTCAAGAATCTCCTCCTGCCAATTTCATTCTCTAGGTAGGCAGAGGCCTAGATATGACCCGATACAAAGAGACGCATAAAGCATGTGTTTCAATAGGAGACCATTTGTACCATTTGGTTTCAAAGTTCCCTTCTGGGGTCATGACCTTTAAAGGCAGGGTCACACCCAGGGCCATAAGAATCACAATGGTAGGGTCAAGGGTCATTAATCTTAAGCCTGCCTTATTCCACAAAGTCTTATGCCCCTCTGATTGGAAGCACTAAGCACTATCTTTACTGCATTGCAAATCAGCTCAGCATGTGTTGTGTGGTACTGCCAATGATAGACATGGAGGAGCTTCAGTATGAGATTACCACTAAAGTAAGAATCTGATAGGCCTGTGAGATGTAGTTGAAATTTTCACTCATTCTCTTGAGGAAATTACATTAGAGAGGCACTGGCACATTTTCAGAAAATATGAAATTTCTTCAATTTGCTCGCAAATGGTAGTCTAGGCCACTGGAAGAATAGAGATATACTTTACACATAAAAATAACATACCCAAAAGCAGAGAGGGACATTAATAAGAGGCTAAAGACATCCAAGTATTTTGTAGGCTAACTTTTAAGTTTGCCTTACATGAATATCATAGATTCGTACTCATTGATATTAAAACCACAAAGGTCACAGACTGGTCAAACAAGGTTCATGCCGTAAGAATCAACTCTGGCGTGTATTTTCTTGTGTTACACACCATTTTCGCATCGTCTGCTGAATTAATGTTGCCGCCGACGTTAATTATAAAATTGTTCTGTTTACCCATAAGCGTGCTGATTTGGGCTTAATAATTTCAGGTGAGCCTTACAACCATGCAAAAATATCATTTTTGAAAAAATCTACAGGGTGCACTATTTTTCAAATGTGCCAGTGTCTCTTTCATAGGACTTCATTGATTATTTGGTTACCCTATATCTTCATTGCAAAAGGGATTCTCTTAAGAAATACCTAGATCAAACTAAGCAATAAGCCATACTTAATTCTAGTGATTGTATTATATTATTTTCTTTCCCAACAAAGACGTAAATGATTAACAAATTATTAGGCTTTCTGTGGACTGACTTTGGACCCCATCAAAAGCCATGTTCATACGGTCACAAAACCGAAAGGGTCTATTTAACTCCAGAGGCGAAAATTAAATCCAATTATTTTACTTCACTCCAAGTTATATCCACACGATGGCCAAAACTCTGAAATCATCCCCCTGCCCATTCTTCTCCACTTCTCACATTAGAGTGTAAATGGAAGTCAACATACCAGAAGTCATGGCCTTTCACACATGATATTCAAACACAGGAATTTGTCAACAAAGATGACCATGTGAGGTCACCTCCGCTCACTATCCCCCGAAGCTGTCCACACTGCGCGACACTCCAAAACACTCCGGAGTGCTATTGGAGTTTGAGCTTCACCCCAAGTTTTTTAGCGGGATAAAACCCACTAGACCCTTACAACACTCCAAAGTTTAATTAAAACTCCGAATGCATCCACGCCGTCCACACAGGCAAACCCCAATCAATACTCCAGATCTGAAACTCCAGAGTTTCAGTCTCCATGTGGACACAACTCCCAGTGCCTAATGGCCCTCCCCTTTCTATATATGACCTTGTATGCAGCTTGTATGCATAGTGTTACAAATTTTTTCTTCATAGTAACCACGTCTTGCATCCCTTGCAAAACATCTGCTTACTTCTAAAACTTCTTTCTTGCCTCTCTTTTACTCAAAATTGCTCAACTCCACTGTAGAATAACTAATATCAACAATTAACTTCCAAAAAGTGCCAATATATTACCATAGTATCACTGTGTCAAGTATGAATATTCCTTATTGTGTTGCCGACTCACACTTTTGAGGGCCCTGGAAACTTGGAAATCAGAAAGGTTGGCTTTTAAATAATTGACTGAGATTAAGATTTCTGATGTTAACGTTAGCATGCAATTATCCCTATCCTGTGCATTAATCCCAGTGCCCTTACACCATGGCTTTTTATTTTATCATTTACTTCTTTATAAATGCTGATATTAATCAAGTGAAAATTGTAGCTTGAGGAGTATGCCTGTATAGAAATAGATCTATACTGTCATCATCCAAAGCCATAGGCTTCTGTTTTTTAATGGATTTTTTTTATAAAACTCTTTATTTGAGGTAAACAAGAAGTGAAGTGGAAAGGGAAGGAGTCAGACAGGGCCAAATCAAGTATTTGACAACACTTATAGAGCTGGGTCACTTCCCTCTATCCCTTCACATGTGAATACAAGCAAATTGCTTGCCTACATTATTGTGTGGCCAAAATAACACAGCAATGAAGGTCAAAAACAGGCCTGGGCTTAAAATAACACTAGCTGCAATCTGTAAATGTGTGATAGGGTAATATTCCCCAAGGTCCATTTAGTGGATGACAGTTATCTCATTACAAGATTAATGGAATTAATGAATGTTGCTACCATCAGACAAAGCTATCAGTTACAAACTTGACCTAGCACTTGGTGGCCAGGCTTACCAACCTTGCCAAGGAGGCCTCAGTGCCTGAGAGTTAACTAACTACTATTAAAACACTAAATTCTAGAAAAAACTCAGGTCCTGGTAGAATGCAAAAGATCTTCCTTCTCAGTCTCACTTTTCTAACACTGACCTTGTATTATGAAGGAATGAGACCATTTTTTGTAGAGTCACTTCTACCATAAAGTAGTACAGGAAAGGTGGTTGGTTACCATTCGCATACCCAGGATCCCAACCTCCATGGGTGCGAATCCTGGGACGATGCAAACCACAAGGAGGGCTTAAGACCACCAGCGGGGTCTAGGGGAAGAAGAGCCCGGTGGGGGTCCAGGGGCGAAACCAACTTTAGGCTCATTTCAATGCCCTCTCCTTTTTTGTTAGACCCCCTGGCTGGGTGTATGCACTACCTCTGCACCCCCCCCCCCCCCCACCGGATATGCGCATGGTTACTTACAGGAATAATAAATATTAGATGGCAACCTGCCTTTTACAATTACCTCACCAAACACGTAGAAGCTCCAGACATACACACGCAGCCTTAGAGTATTACTGTATAGGCCCTAGATTGTAAAATCCTTAGATACATCATTTCACTATAATCACAGCTAATAAATTTGATCTGGTGCTGCACTGAATTATAGATGCAATAATCCCTGCAAATTTTGTTCAGCATAAATTTCCAGTTTACTTTTCTGATAACTATAAAGTATCACAAAATAAAAATTGCCAAATGAAAACAACTTCCCTAACATTACATGGATGTAGAATTTAGCTAGGTATCAGATCAAATCAGTTTTAACTTTTTTAACTTACTGGTTTGGGATATTTTCTATCCCATTCCAGTTTCCTTTTCTTTGCACCCTTGTTCCTCCAGTTAATTTCCTACATTCTACTCTATTTCCACTCTTCCTTCATCACAACTTGAGTCTAAACAGGACATCACATAAGAGTCTTAACAGGACAGTGCACACAAGGAAATCTTGTGAATATGGCATCAGTATTTGGATGTCAAAATGTCAATTGGACAATGTCACAATAAACCATACGTAATTTGATTTGATTGATCCTCTGTCAGTCACATATTATTGGAATTTGGATGCTGGTTACTTGGTCAATTTGACCAGCAATCATCAATAGAGTATGGGCTTGAAGACTTGATTTAGCCTAATGGGAAGACAGTGTGCCCTCTTAATACCCCTCATGGGAGACCCTTAGAGTCATAACTTGAAATGTCACCTCATAGATTACACACACAGCTGCCAAGATGGGGATGTAAGCTGATTTGATATCATGCAGCAATACTGCAGGTTACTCCGCAATTATCAGGCGTGTGCCTGGGGGTGTGTTGTGTGTTTGTTTGTGTGTCGTTTCATTGTGTGTTGTGTTTGTTTTTTGTGTTTGTGTCTATGCATGTTTGTGTATTTGGTTCCCTTTTGATAATTTTGGTTATTTTTAAGACCTGTAAAGTATCTTCTCCGGTTCCTCTAAAAGCAGATCACACACCACAGACTGCAGATCCCAGACCGCTATGTGCACAGTATTATATGTATCATACTTGTGAATGTATTGAATGATATTAAATTTGATGTAGACTTTTAAAAGTGCATTTCGTGATCCTAGCACTGACGGTTCTTGAGGAAAGTTTATTTCCAAAATCTCAGTTGAATCTGATGGTGTGTTGTTTACTGTGCCCCATATGCCATAGACTTCTATGTTGAAATTTCTGCCAATTTACAGATGGAAAATACAAAATTACAAATTTCCTCCAGAGTAGATCAAATATGTGTGCAAAACTAGGCACACATACTACACTTAGGGCTAATGATTCAGATTATAT
This sequence comes from Ophioderma brevispina, assembly GCA_023653785.1. Lineage (NCBI taxonomy): Eukaryota > Metazoa > Echinodermata > Ophiuroidea > Amphilepidida > Ophiodermatidae > Ophioderma > Ophioderma brevispina. Next base: position 7,833 of record JAMKCH010041383.1, read on the forward strand.
AAAAATCTCAACTTTTTTAGGCAAGTCAGGGGTCAAGGGTCAATGCTATAGATCACAAAATGCCCCTTTCAGTCCAGGTTTTTCACCTTTAAGAATTCAGCAAGTTCCAGCAGAGGGAAAAATAATGCTGGATATTTTTGTACAAATTCATTCAACCCTAGGTCTTATAATCCTTGGTATGGAGTTCAGTGGAGCTGTGATATAATTACTAACTGGAAAATCAATTTAGATAACTTCATTATGTGGAAAATGGGAATTGCTAAGATGCTCTGCATTATAAAATAGGTTAGCATTTGTCAATTACCCAGATAATTGGAATGCTTTCTGCCCTCAGCCTGGTGAATCCCTCCTAAGAAGAAATCACTCCTCAGTGGAGATGATTACCCTAGTAATGACATACAGACCTCCATAGCCCATATATTAGGATGAGCCAATTGCCTACTAGTACTCTTAACAAACCACATATCTGCCATCTGCCCATATGAACAGACTTGACCAGATCATTGTATTTACTTGGATAATTATCAGAAGTTTTCTTAATTTTGAAATCTTTGAAAACTTATAATAAATAAATAGTCTGTCATTTCTGGGAAGTGCAACTCTAGATCTCTGACCCGAAAAACTTTCACAACAAAGTCGAAAGTTTAAATATGCGGATGATGCCACAAGAATTCAAAAAATTGAATCTCATTATGCTAATTGAATTCAGATATCCTTTATTGTTTCAAGAAAGTAATTTTACAGGGGGAAGGGGACCATGTCCCCTCTACTTTTGAAAGTGTGGCCGCATGTTTTATGGACAAGCACCAGATCTCCTCAGCCAGCTGCTACCTGAGCTGCTCTCAGTTGATCCTCGCCTTAGGCGCTCAGTCAGGTCTTACGACCTTGCTGTGAAAATCCCAAGGTCCAACTTGGCCTAGAAGATCATATCTCCCATTCTCTTATGGAATGCCCTTCCGAGGCTGCTCATGTAGCATCAAACCAGGACCTTGCAGAGTGTTCAAAAAGGGAGGTTAATCGCTATCTTTGCGCCAATCCGTCAGCGTTACTAATTAGATAACTTCGGTTCTGCCTAGATTAGCCTTGACATAAATAAATAAAAAAAACTGATTGATGTAAGCCTACGGTTGGGCTTATCATAGCTGCATGAGCAGTGGCAGATTTAAGGAAAAGGGCCCTGTCAGCAGCTTAAGGTGGGGGCCCCTTAAGTGTCGCGAAGCGACGCAATGTCCAACTTTAGTGCGACTAGGGGGGGGGTGTCTGAGGGGCCCTGAGAGCAATATTTTAGGGGGCCCTGTCAGTAGCTGCTGACACTGCTGACTCTTAAATCTGCCACTGTGCATGAGGAAACAATAGTGAAGTATTGAAAATTGCTGAGACAAAGCACCAAGTGGCCCTCCACTTTGAAAACCGTTCTACCACTGCTTGTGGTCTTGTGGAATAACTCTTTGATGTGAAGGCAAGATGGACCGGGTTCAAGACTGTAAATAGTTTCGTCTTCAAATTAATGCCAAGCCGGCGGTTTGTGAGCAGGGCTGGAAAAAATGCCAAATTTCCCAGGAACACTATCAAAATTTCCCTTCAATTCTTGTGTATTTCTTTATTTACATGACAAAAATTTCCCTCCAAATAGGAAGATTTCCCGGGAACCAGGTTCCCAGTTCCCACACTTTTTCCATGCTTGTTTGTGAGATGCTTCAGTAACAAATATGAATTGAAGAGTCCAAATTAACATTACTTATGCCATTAAAGGTGGATGACCTATCATGGTCAGATTTTTCAGATCCATGCTGTTTTCTTCCTCATATAGAAGAATATCACCAAAAACTTCTGTGACGATTTCCTGATGGCGCCGTTAGTAGTACAGTGTAATAGGCAACAGCGCTTTGAGACCGTTTACGGTGATAAAGCGCTATATAAAAACTGATTATTATAATTACAAAATTGGAGTTTAATATGACTGTGTGTTAATGAATGTGATTGACCACATTTAAAGACATTTTTGTTCATAACATCAATAGGAAACATTTGCTGGGCCTTCAATTTTACAGGGGCAATGAGAAAATACGAACTCTCTTCTGATACCAAAATCTCAACTTTGATGGGGTAAAGTGTGGGGACAAGGTTGTTGATCGGGTCACCCATCTGTATTTTGTGCCCCTCATTTCATATTGCTTTTTCAATTAAAAAAATGTATTTGTCTTAAGGATTTCCAATTTCTTCATACAGACCAATCTTTTTTGGGAGTGTTAAAATGCATTTTGCAATGATCCACATCATGCTTCACATGCTATCTTAGCTTATCTTGTTGGTCTTACTAAGCTTTTAAGTCAATGCCTTCTGAATGGAGAATCTTTTTGCTTGATTTTCAGTGGCTTTAAACCCCAATTCTGAGTAAACATTTAACAGTTTGCTTTTGTAGATATCAACAGCACTTTGTTTGTTGTGGGTTTAAGGAACTTTTTTTGTTTGGACAATATACAAGTCTCTTTTATCTTTTGTCAATAATAAATCTTTTATATTGTTTCCTCAACCTGAGTCATTTCCAACAAAATGGGCCTGAACTTTTCAACCTACTATTTAGGGTCACAATAGAGTCATAATAACAAAAACATGTTTCCAGTGTGTATACTGTCTAACTGCATGTACAACAATAAGGCTGCGTGGACCGCAACTTAAGACGACAGGTCGTCGTTTACCATAGTACTGTCGTAATAACTTAACGATGTAATTTCCGTCGTTGGCGCCGGGCCGCTTTCTACCATGCGTTACGTCGTAATTTCTAGGCAAAATCGCTGTGTGACTGCATTTCATAGTTTACTACAATGCTTACGCAATGAACCGTGTTGTTGACCTCGTTCTCGTGTGTCCAGAAATGTCAATCAAATGATACAATAATCTCAACCGTGTGACCGGGACCGTCGTATAATTATAACAGTAGTCCCAATAAGATTATTAAGACACAAACGACAATATGCTGGTGAACAGCGGTCTTAGAGTGTAAATAGTAAATGGAAGTAACATACAGAAGTCATTGGCCTTTAAAAACACATGATGATGTCAAACAGGAGGAATTTGTAAACAAAAGCTGACAATGTGAGGTCACATCCGCTCACTATCCCCCGAAGATGTCCACACTTGCAGCGCAACACTCCAAAACACTACGGAGGAGTGCTATTGGCGTTGAAAAACAAAGGGGTTTTTTTTCCAACCCCCCCCCCAAAGGGTTTTTTTTTAGCGGGATAAAAACCCATAGACCCTTACCAACACTTCAAAGTTTAATTAAAACTCCGAATGCATCCGCATGGTCCACACAGGACAAAACACCATCAATATCCAGATCTGAAATCCGAGTTCAGTTCATGTGGACACAACTCCCAGTGCCTAATGGCCCTACCCTTTCTATATATGACTTGTCTGCAGCTTTAGCATTAGTGTTACAAATTTTTTCTTATAGTAACCACGTCTTGCATCCCTTGCAAAACATCTGCTACTTCGCACACTTCTTTCTTGCCTTTCTTTTACTCTCAAAATTGTCAAACGCCACTGTAGAATAACTAAATATCAACAATTAACCTTCCAAAAAAGTGCCAATATTTAACATAGTATCACTGTGTCAAGTATGAATATTCCTTATGTGTGGGCCGACTCAACTTTTGAGGGCCCTGGAAACTTGGAAATCAGAAAGGTTGGCTTTTAAATAATTGACTGAGATTTAAAGATTCTTGATGTTAACGTGAGAATGCAATCCTCCCCTCACCAGCGACCTGTGCATTAATCCCAGTGCCCTTACACCACTGGCTTTTATTTTATTCATTATTCTTTATAAATGCTGATATTAATCAAGTGAAAATGTAGCTTGATGAGTATGCCGATATAGGAATAGATCTTACTGTCATCATCCAAAGCCATAGGCTTCGTTTTAATTGTTGGATTTTTTTATTAAAACTCTTTATTTGAGGTAAACAAGAAGTGGAAGTGGAAAGGGAGGAAGGTAGACAGGCAAAACAAGTATTGACAAACTTATAGAGCTGGAGCATGCCCTCTATCCCTTCACATGTGAATACAAGCCAAATTGCTTGCCTAATTATTGTGTGGCCAACATAAAAAAACACAGCATTAGTCACCAACAGGCCTGGCTTAAAATAAACACTAGACTGCAATCTGTAAATGTGTGATAGGGTAATATTCCCCAGGTCAATTTAGTGGAGACAGTTCTCTCATACAAGAGTAATGTAAGAATGAATGTTGCTACCATCAGACAAAGCGATCAGTTACAAACTTGACCTAGCACTTGGTGGCCAGGCTTACCAACCTTGCCAAGAGGCCTCAGTGCCTGCGCGTTAACTAACTACTATTAAAACACTAAATTATAGAAGGAAAAAAATCAGGTCCTGGTAGAATGAAAAAGATCTTCCTCGCAGTCTCACTTTTGTAACACTTGACCTTGTATTATGAAGGAATGAGACCATTTTTTGTCGAGTCACTTCTACCATAAAGTAGTACAGGAAAGGTGGTTGGTTTACCATTCGCCATACCCAGTGATCCAACCCCAGGGTGCGAATCTGGGACAACTTGGCAAAAACAACACAAATGGAGGGGCTTACGACCACCAGAGGGGTCAGGGTGAAGAAGAGCCCCGGTGGGGTCCAGGGGCGAAAACCAACTTTAGGCTCATTTCAATTGCCCTCTCTTTTTTGTTAGACCCCCTGGCTGGGTGTATGCACTACCTCTGCCACCCCCCCCCCCCCCCCGGATTATGCGCATGGTTACGTACAGGAATAATAAATATTAGATGGCAACCTGCCTTTTACAATTACCTCACCAAACAAGTAGAAGCTCCAGACAACACACGCAGATCTAGAGTATTACTGTATCGGCCTAGATTGTTAAATCCTTAGATACATCATTTCACTTAATCACAGATAAATTTGATCTGGTGCTTTGGCACTGAATTTAGATGCAATAATCCCTGCAAATTTTGTTCAGCATTACATTTCCAGTTTATTTTCTGATAACGATAAAGTATCACAAAATAAAAAATTGCCAAATGAAAACAACTTCCCTAACATTACATGGATGTAGAATTTAGCTAGGTACAGACTCAATCAGTTTTAACTTTTTTAAACTACTGGTTTGGATATTCTATCCCATTCAGTGTCCTTCTTTGCACACCTTGTTCATCCAGTAATTTCCTACATTCTCTCTATTTCCACTCTTCTTCATTCACAACTTGAGTCTAAACAGGACATCACATAAGAGTCTTAACAGGACAGTGCACACAAGGAAATATTGTGAATATGCATCAGTATTTGGATTTCAAAATGTCAATTGGAAAATGTCACAATAAACCATACGTAATTGATTGATTGATCCTCTGTCAGTCACATATTATTGGAATTTGGATGCTGTTAATTGGTCATTTGACCAGCAATTATCACTAGGAGTATGGGCTGAAGACTGCTTTAGCCTAAGGGAAGACAGTGTGCCTCTTAATAAACCCTCATGGGCGACCCTTAGAGTCATAACTTGAAATGTCACCTCATATATTACACACACACGCTGCCAAGATGGGGATGTAAGCTGATTTTGATATCATGCAGCAATACTGCAGGTTATTCCCAATTATCAGGCGGTCTGGGGGGGGTTGTGTGTTGTTTGTGTGTCGTTTCATTGTGTGTTGTGTTGTTTTTGGTTTCTGTGTCTATTGCATGTTTGTGGATTGTTACCGTTTGATTAATTTGGATATTTTACGAACCTGTAACGTATCTTCTCCGAGGTTCATCTTAAAAGCAGACACACACCACAGACTGGCAGATCCCAGCCGCTATGGCACAGTATTATATGTATCATACTTGTGAATGTATTGTATGAATGATATTAAATTTGATTGTAGACTTTAACTTTTTAAAGTGCATTTCGGATCAGAAGCACTGACGGGATCTTGAGGAAGGAAAAGTTATTTCAAAAATCCTCAGTTGAATCTGATGGTGTGTGGTTACTGTATGCCCCATATGCCATAGACTTCTATGTTGAGTCTCCAATGTACAGATGAAAATACAAAAATTACAAAATTTCCTCCAGAGTAGATCAAATATGTGTGCAAAACTAGGCACCACATACTACACTTGGGCTAATGATCCAGATTATATAAAAAATCTAACTTTTGAGGTTTCGCAAGTCAGGGGTCACGGGTCATATGCTATAGATCACAAAAGCCCCTTTCCCCCCCCCAGTCCAGGTTTTTCACCTTTAAGTTCAGCAAGTTAAGCAGAGGGAAAAAAAATAATGCTGCTGGATATTTTTGTACAAACATTCACCAGCTAGGGTCTTATAACTCCTTGTATGGAGTTCAGTGGAGCTGTGATATAATTACTAACTGGAATCAAATTGTAGATTAACTTCATTATGTGGAAAATGGGAATTGCTAAGATGCTCTGCATTATAAAATAGGTTAGAATTTGTCAATTACCCAGATAATTGGAATGCTTTTCTGCCCTCAGCCTGGTGAATCCCTCCTAAGAAGAAAATCACTCACTCAGTGGGAGATGATACCCTAGTAATGAACATACAGGACCTCATAGCCAATATATTAGGGAGGAGCCAATTGCTACTCTTAACAAACACCTATCTGCCATTGCCCATATGAACCGACTTGACCAGAATCAGTATTACTTTGGATAATTTTATCAGAAGTCTTCTTAATTTTGAAATATTTGACAACTTATAATAAATAAATAGTCTGTCATTTCTGGGAAGTGCAACTCTAGATCTCTGACCCGAAAACTTCACAACAAAGTCGAAAGTTTAAATTGGGATGATATGATGCCACAAGAATTCAAAACAATTGAATTCATTATGCATGAATTCAGATATCCTTTATTGTTTCAAGAAAGTTAATTTACGGGGGAAGGGGCATGTCCTCTACTTTGAAATTGTGCCGAATGTTTTATGGACAAGTACCAAATCTCCTCAGCAAGCTGCTACCTGAGCTGCTCTCAGTTGATCCTCGCCCCACTCCAGGTCGCTCAGTCATCGGTCTTAGACCTTGCTGTGAAATGAAAATTACCAAGGTCACAACTGGCCTCGAAGATCATTCTCCCATTCTATTATGGAAGCCCTTTTTTTTTCCGAGGGCTGCGCATGTAGCATCAAACCAGGACCTTGCAGAGTTAAAAAAGGGCGGTTACTCGCTATCTTTGGCCCATCCCATCAGCGACTAATTAGAGAACTGATGTTAATGGGCCTAGATTGCCTTGAACATAAATAAATTAAAAAAAAAAAAAATGATTGATAATAGGCCCTACATGTAGGGCTTATCATAGCTGCATGAGCGTGGCAGTTAAGGAATGGGCCATTCAGCAGCTTAAGGTGGGGGGCCTTTTTAGTGTCGCGAAGCGACGCAATGTCCAACTTTAGTGCGACCTACGGGGGGTGTCTGGGGGCACTGAGAGCATATTTTAGGGGCCCTGTCAGTAGCTGCTGACCACTGCTGACTCTTAAATATGCAATGTGCATGAGGAAACAATAGTGAATATTGAAAAATTGCTGAGACAAAGCACCAAGTGGCCCTCCACTTTGGAAAAACCGTTCTTACCACTGCGTGTGGATCTTTTGGAAAACTCTTTGATTTGAGGCAAAGAAGATGGACCGGGTGATTCAAGGTTCAAGACTGCGTAAATAGTTTCGTCTTCAAATTAATGCCAAGACGGCCGGTGGTTTTTGTGAGCAGGGCTGGAAAAAATGCCAAATTTCCCAGGAAACACTATCAAAAGTTCCTTCAATTCTGTGTATTTCTTTATTACATGACAAAAATTTCCTCCAAATAGGAAGATTTCCCGGGTGGGAACCAGGTTACCAGTCCACACTTTTTCCATGCTTGTTTGTGAGATGCTTCGTAACACATATGAATTGAGAGTCCACATTAAATAGTACTTATGCCATTAAAAAAGGTGGATGACCTATCATGGTCAGATTTTTCGTATCCATGCGTTTCTTCCTCCTAAGAAGAATATCACCAAAAAAATTCTGTGACGATTTCCTGATGGCGCCGTTAGTAGTACAGTGTAATAGGCAACAGCGCCTTTGAGGCTGTTTACGGTTGATTGATATAAGCGCTATATAAAAACTGATTATTATAATTACAAAAATGGAGTTTATATGGACTGTGTTTGGTAACCCTAACCAGGACCGGGGTTTTGCCGGCCGCCGGCCAAATGCAAGCAAAAGCCATATATTTTTATTTTTAACGGCCAGATGCAACGAGAGCCAAATTTTGCATCTCGGCCGTTTCATTGCATCTCGGCAGTTTTCCCGGCCACAGGAATTAGTAGAGTAAAGTCAATAAACGGCCCAGATGCAGGAAAAACACATAGCGCCATTTTCCGGGGAAGACGGACCAGAGATGCAACGAAACACATCGCGCCATTTTCCGGAAAGAGGCCCAATGCAACGAAACACATCGACCGCCATGTACAGGAAAGACGGCCAGGTTGCACGAAAAAAAAAACATCGCGTGAAAAATGCAATTAAAAAAGGGTAAATAAAATAAATTAAATCAATAAATAAAATAAATAAATAACCAACACTTGATCTGCATGAATGAAATTTGTAGCTTATAGTTACGCCAGTCGTGAGTGGCGCTAATTACGCTAAATCATAGTCGTGCGTGGCGCTATTATGCTACGTCATGTCCGGTTTAGATGAATACGTTTTAGCTAATTAACCCAATCGCTTATCGAAAAGGGTGGCGCTATCACCATCGAAATCGAAAATTGTCTATGGCATTTGTACAGTGTCAACCGCCTGATGATAACATTGCGCGCCTTCTTCGGGCAAGACGGCCCAAAGGCAGCGAAAACCATCGCATCGCATCCAGTCAATAACGGCCGGGATGCAATCAAAAGAATCGCGTCATTCTCCAGGGAAGCCGACCCAGATGCAACGAACGCATCGAGTCATTCTCCGGGAAGACGGCCCAGATGCAACGAACGCATCGCGTCATTCTCCGGGACGACGTCCCAGATGCAATGAAACGCAATGAGAGTCATTTGAGCGACCAAAAATAGTTGTTGACGCCCAGATGCAACGAAACGCATTTTCCGACCGGTACACGTTTTCGTTGCCTTTTCGTTCTCTCGGCCGCGTTAGGGTTAAATGAATGTGATTTGACCACATTTAGAGACATTTTTGTTCATAACATCAATAGGAAATTTGCTGGGCCTTCAATTTTACAGGGGCAATGAGGAAAAATACGAACTCTCTTCTGATACCAAATCTCAACTTTGATGGGGTAAAGTGTGGGGACAAGGTTGTTGATCGGTTCACCCATCTGTATTTTGTGCCCCTCATTTCATATTGCTTTTTCAATTAAAAAAGTATTTGTTTAAGGATTTCCATTTTTCATGACAGACCAATCTTTTTTGGGGAGTAGTTAAAAATGCATTTTGCAATGCATCCACATCATGGCTTCACATGCATCTTAGAGTATATTGTTGGTCTTACTAAGCGTTAAGTAATGCCGTCTGAATGGAGAATCTTTTTGCTTGATTTTCAGTGGCTTTAACCCAATTATGGAGTAAAACACTTTAACAGTTTGCTTTTGTAGATATCAACAGCACTTTGTTGTTGTGGGTTTAAGGAACTTTTTGTTGGGACAATTACAAGTTTCTTTTATCGTTTTGTCAATAATAAATCTTTATATTGTTTCCTCAACCTTAGGGTTCAAAAGTTCCCAGGAGTTTTCAGAGCGGAAAATTCCATGGGAAATTTGAGGATATGAACGGGAATTTATGGGAATTTTAGGAAAAATTCGGGAATTTGTCCAAACATCTTTTGGAATTGATACAAACTATATTCCAGGTCCTTTTGTTCAGATTATTGCTCATACTCTACAGGTACACCAGTGAAATGATACAGAAGAACATACAAGCAAAAACAAGCATGTTTAAACAGAAAAATTAACCATCAACTCTTTACAAAAAACAATACATGTTGGGGTCAATTTTTTCTATTCTATCACTCACGGTCTTGTTAGCGTGTATCCTGTTAACCACCCACCTTGAGTTAACCTTAGATTAAGTGAGAACTTATCTCCAAAATTAACTTACTTAAATGGTTTTGACTGCTTCCGTAACAAGCCTGAAATTTTCAGTGGAAATTCAGCCATGGGGGGGGGCACAAGAAGCCTCTGCCTCAGAGAGAGGACACCGGCCAGCCCCCCCCCCAAATGAATGACCCTTGTACAGTGTCTATGAAGAAGGGCCCAATTCGCCCCTCGGCAAATGCAAATTCAAAGTCCTAAAACAAAATGGATTGAAAATGTCCACAGAAACAAGACCTTACAAATATTTTGAGAGGGGGTAGTGAACTGGAATGCGCAGTTGACTCAACAATTGGGCGAGATTTTTATCGAGTGCCTGACTCGATACCTTTAATAATGGCCTGTAGCAGTATGTCATATTATTCTTATTTAGCACAAAACAGTACATATTGAAAGGAAGGCCTAAACTGGTTTTTATTTTTTTTCCTGGGGAGAAATTGTTTAAAATGTTTTAACTTAATAATGCCAAAATTGAAAAATTCCGAAATTCCAATATTACCGGGCCCTTCAAATTCCCGGAAAGTTTACGGGGAAAGTTTCAAAAATTCCGGAAATTCACCCTTTGCAACCCTTACTCAACATGAGTCATTTCCAACAAAATGGGCCTGAACTTTCAACCTACTATTTAGGGTCCAATAGAGTCATAATAACAAAAACATGTTTTCAAGTGTGTAGACTGTCTAACGCATGTACAACAATCAAATTATTAATCCAACTTATACCATACAATACGGGAAGTGCATACGCTCAACAAAACCCAAAGGTAAGAATTCACAGTAATTAAAAGGCATTTATGATACAATAAAATAGGTTTCTCACAAACACCAGTTATCAGATAACCAGATTTTCCCAGGGCAGATCTGCAGATTTTCCTCCCAACAATATGGTTATTTCACATCCTTAGATCTTATGTCAGAATAACTTAAGCCTATTCATTTTACTATTTAAGCACCAATTTTTTTAGCCACTGCATGGGAACATTTTCCCATTATAATGGCCAGCAGAGGACAGGGGGATTGTACACCCTGGCCAGAGGCCTTCCCCAAAAGAATCAGAATCCCAGGCCATGGTCACATGAGTAATTTTTTTGTGTAGTCGTATTGTGTACTACAAGGCCAATTTTTCATGGTTTACCACACCGCTACCACGAGTAGACATGGATTACCCACCAATAGAAGTACACTCGCCGGACAGGATTCTGGGATTTTGGACGCATAGACACACAAGGGCTGTCTCCCCCATCGCAGAGTAGCTATTGTGGTTACACCGGTCTCAGCGCGTGCGGTATTTCTCATGGCCAATTTAGTTTTTTAGATATTTTGGAATATTTGCCTTTTTTTTAATTAACATGTGCATTATATGAGGGGGATTTTTGATTGATGCCCGTTTGAATTTCGTATGATTTTCCTAAAAATGCTTAAACAGAGAACAAGTGATATAGCGCCATCATTCATGAAAGTTTCATCCACTCTCAAATGGCATCGTGGGAAACCGCCAGAGTAGCTTACGTGGTAGCTACATGTCTACTCCAGTACCGTCTACAACATATCGACGTTCTCTCCACCTAGTGGGCAACTACAGGGTAGCCAATTCAGGGATGCAAATTCGACGAGAATCACAGAATCGATTCTCGCAGGGCTTCTCGTAGCACCCATGTATGAGACCAATTTCCCCATTGAATCATGTATTAAGTGGTGTCATTTCAAGTAAAATTTGATTCTCTCGCAAAATCTGACGATTTGCATCCTCTGCTGGGGTAGGTACAGCACAGTAGCCATTATCATATATACATAATCTGCAAGCCCTGTCTTGCAGCTAATGCCTCGCACTAGCCAGTGTGTACTGTGCAGTGAGCTGCCGCGCGTAGGGACCATGGTGCAGCTGCCCGGATAGGCTACCACTCGAGTAAGAAAACGGCCGGGTCCTGGAATATTTATACGATGATACCAGTCACACGGTGAAATTATTATAATTCTGTCATAAACATTTCTTGACAACACAAGCAATTCTGCGTTAATTATGAGTTCCGTGTTTGCGAATTCAATCAATTACTGTTGCATGGTAACAGCCAGGGTAACCTAACAAACACACAACAACGGACATGCGCACAAACAATATCCACCTCTGCTTTCAAGCGGGGATAAAAAGGTGTAAAATTCTGTAGCCATAATGTATGCTACTGTAACTGATGGGTCAATACTTTGCTTCAATAAAAAGTGTATCATTCAGAATAGTTATTTTTTTGACAAAGCAGGTATAAAATTCTAGCATAGTATTCTCGAAAGGGTGCTAAGTATTGTAGCAATGCTAAGTATTGCAGCAGTTGCTTGTATTAAATGAAACCTCTTACCTACATTCTTGGGCCAATTCCAACAATTCCTGTAATGTAACAAACATGTAAATAGGGATTTTAAGTTCCCAAGCAAACACACCTGCATGCTCATGACACCAGTTAAGACATAGTTACGAAGTTCAACCATATAAGTTCTGTCAGCCATACACCCAAAGAGATTTACATCACTGAATGTGGTCCACTCACACTAACTGATATTACATATCAAGGTTAGAGTACATGTAAGCTTCAAGCAATGTTCTAGCATTAGAACTAGTAGTTTCAATCACCAAGGACTGCGGAAAGCCTATAGGCCTATTTCACAGAAACAATATACGGAACAGATATAGGACAGTATTTCGTGACATGCATAGGGACCTCAAAAGAGGGGCTTGCAGGGCTATGTTTCAATAGGAAATATATTTAGGTTATTAAGTAAATATCGTAATTCTAAATAAGTGTCCTCAGAGTCGCCCCAGTTATCATTTAAAAATATAATTTCAAGCCAAAAGTCGTGAAACCTTGCTGTAGTACCAACTCTTTGGTAATACCTGCACCAGAGATGCACGATGAAGGGGCTCGTTGCTACTCTCAAAATATAATGATGATTATGATACGATGATGGGAAAATTCACCAATTATGTCCCAAAAGCTGAATATTTAGGCATATTTAAACAAGGGTTCTCGAACCACAAGTCTCGCCTGCTTCGCGTATAGCGGTAAGACAAGAGCAGCACACCTGACTGCAACTGTACAAGTACAGAGTGTCCCAAAGAAGTTTTGCAAGCAGATACAGTGGAGATTGCAGATATCCCTCTCCCCAAAACCCACAACACCCTAACCTATGCAACAACCCCACCCAACTCCACATCCCCAACACCCCACAAAAAACACCCCACCCTCCCCAACACCCCAACACACACACCCCCTTCCCCAACACCCCCGCAACCCACCCTCCCCAACGCCCCACCCCACTTCCCCAACAACCCGCAACACCCCAATCTCCATCTCCAACACCCCACAAGCCCCATAACCCCCACCCCTCCACAACACCCGCAATATCCCACCCCCTCCCCACCACCCCGCAACACCCCACCCCACAACACCACCCCACCCCGCACTACCCACCCACTCCCCATGCTTCAAAAAACCCTCCCCACACCTGCAAAAACCACCCCTCCCCAACACCGCCTTCCCAACACCACCCTACCCCAAACCCCGCATACCCCACCCCCTCCCAACACCCCAAAACAAAACCACACCCCCTCACCCCCCACACCCCGCCAACACCCCCACACCCCTCCCCAACACACCACCCCACTCCCCAACAACCCAGCAACACTCCCACTCCCTCCCACATCACTCCATCCCAACACCGCAACCTACCCCCCACCAATGCCCCGGAACACCCTATATCCCCTCACAACAACCCCAAAAATACCCCACTCAACCCGCAAACACCACCACCCCCACCCACAAACAAACCACCACCCCGCAACACACACCCCTCCCCAATGCCCGCCACAACCCCTACCCAACACCCCACACCCTCCCCAACACCCCGCAACACCCCACTAACACCCCGCAAACACATCAGCAACACCCAACCCCTCCCCAACCCACCGCAACACCCCACCCTCCCCAACTCCCTCCAACACCCCACAAAACCACCACCCCCTCCCAAAACCTAACCCGGCAAAAACGCACCCCAACCCCTCCCAACACTAGCAAACCTCCCCTCCCCAACACCCCAGCCCCTCAAGAAGCACCCAACTCCCTCCCCAATGCCCTGACACCACAACCCCTCCCCAACAACACGCAACAAGACCCCAAACCCCGCCGCCAACAACCCAGCCCCCTCCCCAAACCAGCCCTCTCCACCTCCCAAAAAGCCCCCCGCCCCAACACCCAAGCCCCGCCCAAACACAAGCCACTCCCCAACAGACCAAGCAAGCCCCACCAACACATCCCCGTCCACTAGTTTTGTTCCACCCAAGCCCCGCCCCAACACACAAGCCCCCGCCCCAACACCCAATACCCTCCCCAAATACCCCATCCCCCAACCCCTCCCCAAACACTCCTTCCCAACACTCCCTCCACAACATAACCTTCCCAACACCCCCCGCCCAACACCCACACCCCTCCCCCGCACCACACACCACCCCGCATACCACCACCATCACACCCCGCACCACCCTACACCCCGCAACCACCCTACCCCTCTCCAACCCCCGCAACACCCGGACCCCTCCCAAAAACACCCGCAACCATCACCCACCCCCTCCCCACCCCCACCCGCTCCCAACCAACCCAACCCCACCTGCCTCATGTAACGGCAGAAAATATTGGCTATATTCCAAGGTATGTTTCAAGCTAACAGCAAAAATACGCATATTTATTAGTCAATTGCATCACAAAATGTCCCCTTTAAGGGCCACCATGCACTTTGACCCATTATGATTACACAAAAGATGAATTGCCAGACAAAGTCTTTCATGTTGGGAAGAAATTTGCCCTATCCGAGTACCGTTGCAGCGACTAACAGCAATTATGCATATTAATTAGACTCATTTAATATTACTAGGCGGCATATATCATTAATTTCAAATGGGCAAAGATGCGCACCATAATAGGCTCTTATGCAGTGAAGGAATTTGTGTATCCAATGGACTGTACCGTTTCAAATCTTAAGCAATTACGCTGATTTTTTTGCATTTAATTAGCTATTTGAATTGCCCGAAATAGGCCTCAAAAATCTTATCGGTCGAGAACTCTTTCAGCCCGCTTCCTTCACCAAAGTTATCTCATTATACGCCTTATGGAACTCTAGATAACCTGTACACAAACTTTTTTTCTTTAATATGCCAAATTAGACACTTCAATTAGCATATTTTATGCCCACAATGCCAATTGACCCAAGTTATGATCACACAAAAGAGCATGGCATAGTATTCGGCATGTAGTGAAGGAATGTTGCCATCCGATGCATCGTTTCAGAGATACAGTAAATTACGACATATTTAATGCTAATTTGCAATAACATCTCAGGCCGCATATATCACACACTTTCAAATTGCAAAAAGATCTTGGCACCATGTATAGGATTCATGCATTGAAGGAATTTTGTGTATCCGATGTATGTTTCAAATTTATAGCAATTACGCTAATTTTGCATTAATTAGCTCATTTGCATACTTATTTGCCCGAAATACGGTCAAAATCTAATCAGTTCAAGAAGACTCCAGCCCGCTCCCTTCAACCAAGTTACAACATTATACCTTACGGAAGCTCCTATAAACTTTACACAGCATTGCGGGGGGAAAATTTTCGTAAATAAATTATGCAAATTAGATCACTTAATTAGCATTTTTTACGCCCAAAATCTAACTCCACGGTCGAGAACTCATGGACCCGTTCTTTCCACCAAGTTACACCTTCGTAGCCCTTACGGAAAAACTCCAGATAAATCGTACAAAGCAGCGTGAACCACGGAGGCGAGCAGACAGGACAGACAGACGGACACAGAGAAAGACAGACAGAAGAAGAAAAGTGAAATAGTCTTGCCGAACAAAAAGTTGGCGAGAACAAAAATACTCACCGGTCCCTCTGACTGCAAAGTGTCCTCTGCCGTCGCGGTTTGTGACATGAGGAACCATCGGGTTCATCAAGGGTCACATAGGTCACCAACATGTCCCCCCACCCCGCCTCCCTCGTTTCCCCCAAGTTACATCATCGTAGCCCTTACGGAACTCATACGGCATGCAATATATTTAGGGTTTAACAGTTTGACCACAGAAACACACACACACATATGACTAGAGTAATCTCTATGTGACTTCTGCAAGAATTGCAGAAGACACAAAAAATCAGTGGATTTGGTGAAATTTGCTCAAAGGCTGAAAATATGTGCATAAGGTACTTTTAAATTGTAACACATTACATTGGACATACATGATACTCACTGGAATCAAGTCCCTTCTTGTTCATTTGAGACCATGAGTTCCCTTCATGAATAGTGTTGTATTAGGAAGCAGAAGTATAATTTGAGTTAGTTGATTTATAAGGACATGTTATAAAGAGATAATTTTTTGAAAAGCGTTGATAAATAGCGTTTTTAGCAAAAAATGTGTTGCTAACGTTATTATTATTTGGACGGACAGTGTTATTTCTATGAGGTCCAAAAAAAGTAACATTAGCAGTAAACTTCAGACAGGGATTCCTTTTCATCAAAGAGAAAAATAGTATGGAAAACATTATTTATGTAAAGTATTAGCCTGTAGTTTGGTACCAAATATCTCAATCTGCATTTTATTCAATCTGGTAAGACAATATCCATGATTTAAATATTGCTAATGTGACGCATTTTGGACGGACACACACTTCCCAAAAATGTCCGTCCAACGCTTCAACGCCTTTCAAAAATTTAAAAACTATTTATTATCTCTTTATAATATGTCCTTATAAATCAACTAACTCAAATTATACTTCTGCTTTCTAATAACAACACTATTCACGAAGGGAACACATGGTCCTTTTACTGTGAAACATGCCTTATGCCTTAGAGTTAAATAGGCCCTTGGCGTACTCAGTACAGACAATGAATATGAGGATAAATGGGGCTCTTTTGACTGTTCGATATTATAAGCCACCCCCTTTTCTAGGTCAATTTTGGTATGGATTGGTACTTTTTTTCAGAATGTTCCCAAATATTTCAAATAAAATAGTCCAATTACTTCCACCAAATCCAACTGCTTACAATTATACCAATTGTACTTTCTACACACAAATTGCAGCCAGTCTGGACCAACTACTAAGTCAACAAGGAATAGTACAATGGCAATACAAACAGGGGAAAGTTCACAACTTGTATGTTAAAGGGTAGTGTAGTGCTACCATGTTCTCACCAGACAAATGGGTGTTAAGAACATTTGATGCAATGGGGTGTTGTTTTAAGTAACCCTAAGCAAATTTAACGAGTTGACTTAGCCAAGCAGCTGGGTGTGACTTTCAAGAACTACATCTGTCATGGAAACTCTTTCTTGTGTGTCCAGAATTTAATCAGTACAAACAGCTAGGGACATGCCTCAACAAGTAATGGTCTGGATTTTACCTTTTGGACCAAAATGTTGGTCATGAAAGTGGGAAATATTCAGACTTTGAGCAAATGGCTCTAGAGAATTTCAACTTGTTAAAAGGTTTTCTTCTTTATGCAAATTGGTATAAACAATGGTCACATTTTATATGTTTTCATCTCTCTCTCACTGGCCCAGTTTACTTCAACTTTTCCTGCAACTGCAGAAAATTGGTGTACATATGATAAATTAAGAGAAACTGTTTTAGGTCTTTTTTAAGTTGGCAAGAGTTTAGATCCACTAACAGACTCTCCTTGGAAGCACTTTTCAGTTCTTATAAGGAAGACACAAATGCACATATACCACCTTGAAAGTTATTTTGCTCAATTTCCTATGCTGAAAGATTGCATAGTCTTACTTGGAATCTCGCAAGGTTAAGGGCAATATTAACAAACTAGTTCTGTGCAATCAATTGTTAGCTAGAGGTGATAATCCACATAATCTGTGAGGTGATAAATTTCTCTGGTAAAACCATAGATACTACTTCAGTACTATCAATGGTGAGCATGATATTAAGACCCCAGCTCACAGTGATCCTTTCAATTCCAAGTCAAGGCATGCTCACCACGGTTCAATCATGCACTCTATTACCTACTTTCTAGGAAAGAAAAATGACAACATTGGAATATATTTGTCAACAAGTTGCTATAGACAACAAATTGTAAAAAGGTAACAACACCTTTTTGTAACTAATTATCATATAAAGAAATATCATGTTGGTATGCAAACCCCTGAAGTCAAGTGAATACATATTGCCTGCTGTAAATTCACATATTAAATAGGCCATGTGTATCTGTCTGTGTGTCTGTCCACCCTTTTTCTCGGAGGCCAGAGGTCATACGGTAACAAAACTTGGTAGGTGGGTGTAGCTTGCAATATCAACTGTGAACTTGGTTACTTGATTTGTCAATCATACACCTTTGATTGCTTTGTCCCTCCAACCCTTTTTGGTTTTGGTTTATTTTGTCAGCTGTAAATTTTTTGGTTACCATTTCAAAATTACTAAATAAACATGCATAAATTTGCTTTGTTTTGTAAACATTGTAAAAGTTGGCTTCTGCCTATTTGTTTGTTTGGTTTTTTTTTGCAGAAATATTCAAATGTTCATGAATTGTCTTTATTCCTCCAAAATAAGAAAAAAATTTGAAGATTTCCCAAAGAAAAATTTTAATTTCCGAAAACATCTATATTTCCAGTGAATGACCATGATCAGTGATATTTACAAATAGATGATTGACATCAACACTAATTTTCCAGTCTTTGTTATTAGAAATGTAGTGGATAATCTGAGGGATTATCCATTTGTCCCTGTCAAAATATGTCTTATGTATTAAGTCCAAGGATTGTTACTGT
>JAMKCH010041384.1:0-33496 GCA_023653785.1 Ophioderma brevispina
GTGGCATTCAAAGGAAACAAAAGAATAGTTGTTTTTAGTTGTCATACAAGAAAACTTTCTAAATTAAGAGGTAACATACTCCTGTGTGACAAAATCATGTTATTGCCCTACCTATACCTAGTGTAAAGTTACTAGGGCATTGCTATATGAAAGACTGCAGAGTGTCAGGGTCACCAGGGTTGAACGGTTAAACCGCCCGGTTTTAACCGGCGGTTAAAAAACCGTTTAAAACCTGGTTTTTAAACCTGCAGTTTTGACGCCCCAAGTGGTCAAACGTGTCAAAACCCAATTGGTACTTTAAAATGGATTGTTTTGTATTGGTTTTTACCAAAACTGTTGTTGCAAGTTTTAAACACAAACAATAACTGCAAACAACATTAAAGACACTATCAGTGATTGAAAAATATGTGAAATGTTGCTGAATAGCGTTCAATCGAAGGAAATAGTCTGTAGAATTCTCATAAGTTACCTTTTTCAAACTGAAGAATTGACAGAAAAGGAAGCAAACGGCAGTGTTCCAAGATACGATTCCCATTCATTCGTGTTGTAGTAATGTCCGTACGGACTTTTATGACTTACATTTCCGATTCTGTCCTTATAGGTTTGCTCCTGGTCCTATCATTTCAGGGCTGTTAGGATACCTGTCTTGTTACATACATGCAACAATCTGATTTTGTGATTTTTTGCGGATCGTCTGATTTAGCAATCATGATAGTGTCTTATATCAATGAGGGAGTCCGTTTTTTTTGTTTTTTTTTTTTTTTTTTGGGGGACCTTTCGTCTACTATGAAGTGTTGGTACGATGACGTCATCGCATCTTTTGGACTTTTTCTATCCTCAACTCATTGAGTTTTGGTGGGGTTAGGGACTTCTTAGGAGGGTAGTTGCAAGCAAAAACATTCTAGCATCTGTCTCCAGGCGTGCCTTGTTTTTAGGCATCTGTCTTTACACCAATGCAATTGAGGCCTGTTGCTTTTAGCCTTTTTTGGGCTTTGATTATCCTTATCATGAGACGTTGAATCTTTTGAGGTGGACATGTTGTTGGAACCAGGTTCCCACTTAGGGTTTTTGACTTGAAGTCCACTGCACCCCATAATTTTTTCAATGTTCAGAATTTCTCTGGTCAGTGAATATTTTGAAGTCGAGACTCAGCCTAGCGCAATGTTGGTAGTACTACTCCCGGGCTTTCAGTTTTCCAAATACATGGTGCGTAAGAGTGTGCCTTCTGTATACCACATTCCTATTTTAATGTTACCAGTTGTTTGTCTGTCAGACATAAAGGAATGACCCTATTGCAATATTGTGAATTGGTTTTCCCACAAGCACTCTTTTGAATGCTGCATGTAGCCGAAATATATATCTATAAATTGTTGCATTTTAGTTTGGAAAACTAATTTTGCCTTTCAGACGCTTAGAATTATGTGGTCCAATGGACCTCATTTTGTTACCATCTATTTATTACATGTTCCAGTGAAAATTTCTGTCGGTCATTTTGACACCAAAATCCTACTAACGAGAACCCTGTTTGGAACTTCGTGGATGTCCAACATCTGGCAAATCAGCACTGTACTGCTTGCATTAACGAGGCAGCTCATTGGTTTTCCTCATGTGTTGCCTATTTTTTGTCCAGCAAAATGACCAGGAACATTTTTTAAGTGAGTTTTCAGTCTTGAGTTTTTGCACTGACTGGAGCATCCCAGTTTCTACAACGGCTGAAGTTTTTCCAGGCTGTGTCTCATAAGACCCAAACAGGATCTTTGGTCTTCCCAGTTCTCTAACCATGATCAAGTGATATCATGGCTATATGGAGTTTTAAACCTGTACTTCACTGGTGATAGATAACAAGGAGATGTAGAATTGCAATACAGGATTGACTTGGATGGGAGGTCGGTGATGGAATGAGATAGAGCACATGGCCAAATGCAATGGGAGCAATGTTGGGTAAGACAGAAACTGAGCAATGTCATTCCCATGGATTATGAAATTTGAGTATAGGGGCTTATGGCATAAGGCGTATGGAATGCAAGCTGCAGGAGGAGCAAAATGGGAAAAATGGTTGTGTGTTTGTGTGTAACAATAGTAATTGTATTTTTCTGTTTATTGTGATTATTGTGAATTAAAGTTCATCATTAAAAATACAATTATGACCTTCTAATACACCCTTTCATAACCCTTGGCACTGTTTATGCATGCATATAATAGTTTTTTAGGTTTTGACCACGTTTTGACCGGTAAAACCATTTTACCGGTTTTAACCGTCTTTCCGGTCAAATACCTTTTGCCTGCCTTCGAATCAACCCTTAGGTGCACTCTAGCACGCCAAAACATAAACATCAGGCCGACACATAAGCACATTTGGTGTATATCTAATACTGACCTTGATGTCCAAAAAGGTGCCCTGTTTCTGGTAGGACCTTACTAACAATGCACGCAAAGAGTCGCCAGACAACAACACAGTTACCCAGAGTATTGAACGATGATTTTGAGTCTAACAAGAAATGTGTTACAAATGTAACACTTTCTGTTCGTTTTCTGATAGTTTATGCCCCTGGTTCTTGCGTGTTAATGTATTCCAAGGGTGGTGAGGGTTTTGGGCCCTATAGACCCTTTGCTCAACTCCTTCATATAACTGTTTTGTTTTCATACTGTGGAGTAATGGAATAAAGTCTGATGAACATATGATCTATCACCCCGCACCTCTTATAGACTTACTTCGTAAGCCAAAAATCCAGCCAAAATTAAAGTTGCCTTTTTACATTTTCTTTTTTTCTTAACTTTTCACCTGTCTTTTCCCCTTTTCTTTGTTTTTTTCCCGTTGTCTGCTGTCTTTTGTCCTTTTCCCTTTGCTCTTTTTGACTTGCCTTTTCCGCCCGTTGCTTTTTCTCATTTCCCTTTTATCTTCTCTCTTTGCCTTCACTTTTTTCCTCTTTTTTGTTCCTTTGCAGTTTCTGCCATCTTCCATTTCCCTCCTTTTTTACATAAAAAAAAAAAAAAAGAAAAAAAAAAAAAAAAAAAAAAAGAAAAAACCTAAAAAATTAAAAAAAAAAAAAAAAAAAAAAAAAAAAAAAAAAAAAAAAAAAAAAAAAAAAGAAAAAAAAAAAAAAAAAAAAAAAAAAAAAAAAAAAATAGCCTCTTTTCCCTTTGCTTTCCCTTTTCCATATTTTTTCGCTTTTTTACTTGCCCTTTTCCTGTGGCCATTTCCTTCATTTTTTTTTGCCATATTTTCCCCTTTGCTTTCCATTTTCATGTAATTTCCATTTTTTCCTTTCTTTTCCCGTTTTATTCCTTTGCCTTTTCCAGATCCATTTGCTTGTCCACTGCCTTTTTCCCTTTGCCTGTCCCTCTTTGCCCTCTTCCCCGTTGGGTTTCCTTTTTTCCTCTTTCCCGGAAGTTGCCTTATTCTTTTCTTTTTTTTATCCTTTTCCGTTTCAGGCCCTTTTCTCTCTTTTTCTTTTCCTTCCTGCTTTTTCCCTTTGCCTTTTTTACTTGCCCTTTTTCCTTTGCCTTTTTCCCCATTTCCTTCCCCCCCCCCTTTGCCTAATAATATGTACTTTTCCCTTAGTCCTTATCCCCTTATCAATTAACCTGATGACTTAATTAAAAAGAAAATTATTGACTCTGCTTAAAATGGTTATACCTGTGTTTGGCATAGGCCAATACCAAAATAAATATTTCTAAAGTCTTATTTTTTCAAATTTCAATCCCATGATATAGTTAAAAATCATACCTTGTCGGCATATACGCCCTGCCAAAGTACCATGATTTCGATTATTTCACTCATTTTAAAGGGTCATAAAGTAGAATTAAGCATATTTGACACACTGTTTCTTACATAAATCAATGGAAATTAAAAATTAGCAGTGGTTCGGACCTTTTTTGCACAAAATTAAATATGGCTAAATTTGTCCAAAATGTGGCCAAAATCAACTTTCGCCGCGCCCAAAGTATGCTTTTTTGGTGATTTCGTCCATTTTTTTAGTGTCCTCAATGGAAATTTCAGCATATTAGACATTTTTCTTATTTAAATGTCATAAAATAGTGCATACAATCAACCAAAATAAAACTCCATTGCTCTTAATCTTTTTTCATAAATTATCACTGGCTAATATGCCCATTGTGCCAAAATTACCAATTTTCATGGCCTGCGCAGTGCATTTGGGGTGATTTCGGCCATTGTTTTAGTGTCCTAAAGTAGAAATTTCAACAGATTAGAGCATTTTTCTTTATTTACATGAATAAATAGCATAAAATCAACACAACTACAAAAACTCTATTGTTGTAACCTCTTTCCACAAAATTATCTGCTAAATATGTGCCCAATGTGCCAAATTATTAATTTCAGGCCTTCCGAAAGTGCATTTTTGGTAATTTCACTGTTAACCAAAAAGAATTTTAAAAAAAGTTATAACAAACAAGACTATTCTATTTAACTTTTTGCATGAAGGAGCATCAAATTAACAAATTAAAATGAATCACACAAAAACACAAGTCATATTCTCAAATTTATTACTCCTTACATACGCTAAAAATCATCATTTCAAGAATAAAATCGTCAAAATGGTCTCCGGTAAAAAACGGCTAGTTCGTACATCTTTAGAAGGCTGTAACTTTGTAACGGGCCATGTGTTTTTCGATGATTCAAAAAGTTTCAATAGTTGGGCAAGATGGAAACAATCTGGTAGGAAAAAATAATATAGGGAGATACTTCAATTTTATGTGACCACCCTACTGACAAGACAGACTGTATTTAAAAATGGCGGATCAAACATTCTCAGAAACCAGGAAGACTGAATCCTCTAGTCCTCCCTAATATACGCACGGGACAGTGCTCGATTTACTTGGGTGCACACATGCAAGATGCATGTGGATTTTCTTCTGTGCATGTTGCTCTGAAAACCTCACATGCACACTGTTCATGTAGGACAGAACCAAAGTTAGTCACTTTTAGCTCCTGGGACACAAAGCAATACCAAAATAGATCGTGTTCTAGTTGATATTGTGATGATATTGTGTGAAATGACATAGCATCTATACTTTAGTTAAATTTCTTGTAAGATGTGTGCATTGACAACATTGATTTTGTGACATGTTAAAATTTTTGTTCTACATGCATCAGTGCAGTAACATTTATTTTGTAAAATCGAGAACTGCGCACGGGCCGTTACATGTGCTGCTATTCGAATGGAGCACAGTTGTATGTAACGGAATGAGCAACCGCCATCTTGAGCCGCCATGTTTGCTAGTTGCGAACGAGGGGCCAGGGACTCAGGCTAAACCAGGAAGTACATTGATAGTCGTTCTTTCCAGTCGTTTATTTGATTTTGATGCAACGTTTTAGTGGCGATACACGGGGGCTAAATATTAATAAAAAAAGATCGACTGTCTTTTAAAAAGAGTACATTCCACAAGGGAGATTTCAATATTGACCTTTTTCACAGGCGTTCATACTCTACCTGTGCTGACGTACCCATAAAGACTGCCTAAATTATTAAAATTAAAATACCGAACTGGTGAAAGAGAGGACGTTCCACAAGGGAGATTTCAATATTTTTCATAGATTTATCACAGGCGTCATAAGACTCTACCTGTGCTGACATACGCATAAATAGACTGCATAAGAGAACAATTTAGCGACTAAAAGTGTGAAAATTTACTCCGGATTGGTCGATGAATTTCGAGAAACAGAAATTAATCAAAAGAAAACAAAAACACAAACTTTTTTTGATGTGGCCCAGCCAAAACGCATGCGCGCTAGGACGAGACAAACTGTATATTTTTTTACTGCCTTATTGCCGATAAATAACAATCTCATTTGTTTGTACCTCCTGCAATAGTGCAATTTTGAGCAAACAAGACAGTAAACAAATAGGGTAAACAATTTACAACGCTATAAATTACGTCAATTCAGGTCGCATGTTGGGTCTTTTTGACTTGAAACATCAGACGCATAAAAGCGCTGCCGAATTCTGAACCCCGAACATTGTTTATAATATATTTCGATGCGTTCTTCCATTTGGCCATCGTTTCAACCCGGCCCCTATACCTATGGCATGCACAAAATTTAAGTTTGAAGTACTCACTCTAAAATCGGCTGGAAAATGCGGTCGAAATTGATTGAAATATTGTCTACCGAGAGAGTACGATGTGCTTTAAATAAAAACTGGTGCACAGGTTGAAAAGGTGAAACAATCCCCACATGCACACAGATGGACACGGGATTGATTAGGTCTACGAAAAAGGCCGATGCACGGGGAAATTCCCAACTCGAAATTTTGTGCAGCGCATGCGCAGTGGTGTATAGTGCGGCCCCCTACTAATTTAAAGCAACAGGTAATGCAAGAAAGGTGATAGTTCTTTCAGAGTCCATAACTTCTTAGTAGAAGCATCTATTGCAATTCTTTCCCTTGTGCACCAGTGAATTATCTTGAAAAGTCCTTAATTTGATATTATTGCTTTTTTTTTTTTTTTTTTTTTTTTTTTTTTTCGACAATGTTAGTATATTTTTAAATATAAAAAATATATACAAAATTTGTGTAAAGAAATGTCCCCAGAGACGTCCATGAGATGGGTATCTTTCAAAGGCCGTAACTCCGTAAAGAAAAGAACCTATCGCACCAATTGTTTTGCACCATTGAATTTCTCTTGAAAAGACCTTTAATTGATGTATAGTTTGACTTAGTTGAAGAAAAAATGAAAATGGCCCCAACTACAATCCAGTTGTTGTAGCTGATTCGGCTAGACAACTAATGTAGCATTAATATGCTCAACGAGGTTACATTAATACTAACATTATTCTATCTTATGATGAGGACAATTCTTTTTATTGATTATGGACTAAAATCCATGAAATTTAACTTGTTTTCGATACTGCTACGTGCTACTTCCACTTACCCCCATCACTGCCCACACGAGACACGACAATAATGTCAATAAGATTAATCTTGAACAAGAAGGCTAAAATCTCTTATATACAGGGTTTAAAGTTAAATTAACACCTTTCCTTTTTCCCACAGCAAATCTTATTTGAGTGATTAATCGATTTGATTTTATTACCATAACGAAAAAGTCTAGATAATCTATTTACACCATCGATTTAGGTGTAATATTTATTTTTTTTATACGTAGAATAACACCTTTGACCTTTTTTTGCAATATCAGCTTCCTGCGCACTACCACGTTTCTTATGAAGTCACGTGATTGCTTAATCTCGTTCATAAATTGTCAGTCGCACATATATCTTTGTAGTATTCAATGCAAAATTAAAGCAATTTTGACCAACACGACCCTTAGATTATGTTCATGTAAGAAAATTATTTATTGAGTACGTAACGTTTGAAATGAAGTAAATTCACAAAGTATTGCGGTACAAACTTCTAAAACAAAACCTCTAAACAGCTTAAAGGACCGGCTCATGAATAATCATTACCCACGCCAAATAAGACGCGTAAAATGCGTTTGAAATTAAAGGAAAATTTCTATTCAAAATTCAACTACCAGTGCTTTTGAATTATTCACCTAGTGAAGCTAAAGATAATAAAAATCAATTCAAACGTAGAAAAATAAAACACTAAATAACGGTGTGTTCGGTAATTACAAAAATTGGTCAAATTCCAAAATTTCTTCTTCTTTGTTCTAGATACACTTGTTGATGGCGGTTCGCTGAAGCAGACAAAATCCTTTGCATGTTTCATGTTTGCACCTCATATCTCATCAAACCTTTCGGATTCTTTCCACTGTTGTGAAGTTCTTTTTTCGCACTAAGACGCAATTTTTTCAGTACTATGGAGTACTTTGAATTCATTCGAACAGCCTTTTTAGTCGTTGTTTTTGTTGGCGATGTCTAGGGACCGTGCCACCTGGATGACAGTGGATCTGATCGCCACAGTTGTAGCTGGTTTGGGATGGGTGTTTTTTCCACAACTGTTACTGGGTTTCAGGACGATCATGGGCATTTCTTCAAATCTTGCTTGTGTAATTTTAGCTGGGTTCACAAATATAAAAAGCCTTTGAATTAACCAAATGGAAAGAATTTAGTATTCTGCCACCACCCTATGAATTCGGCGGCCTCAACGGAAATGACGGAATAAACTGCCTGTTGAAGGATGTGTGGTGGCAGAATACTAAATTCATCCCAACCAAATTATTGTGTTCCTGGCTGGTCTGAACTAAAACATGATCTGGTGATCGAGCATGCAAGGGGGCAGCCAAGGGCATGAAGGGCCATGCCTGCCCTGGTCAAGGAAGGGTGTTTCGAAAGACCAGACCTCTAGTCGAAACAACTGGACAACAGTCTGACAGACGTCCTCGGATCTCGAAACATCCAGACCCGGAAGTCAATTGAATTACAGGTCTGTTGTTTCGAGGTCCGAAGGTTCGAAACACCCGGGGGGATGTCTCGAAAACCATCAGAACGCGAAACAGCCCATGAATCATGGAACAACCAGGAGCACCCTGCCGTCGGCGTTGGGGCGACATTCAGCTCTATTTCATCTTGAGTAGTTTTTTTTTGTGGTGTTGCTAGGTTCAATAAATCTATAAAATTCCACTTAATACCCATATTGGGTGCAATCTGTGTGGCGGTTAGTTATTGTGCTCTGTTCACTGCTAGTGCTATGCCACCATTGTGTTGCCAAAAATTGTATTCCCTGTTCACTCATCCACGCAAAACACACAGCCCAGCTTTCAGTGAGCCCAATTGTTCACTGCAGTTGGAGTGAGTTGCCAGCTGGTGGTCACAAGTTTTGGAGCTCAGCCGTGCTATAAAGAAGTCATTTTAAGGACATATTTTTTACTATAACTTTGTTATTTGTAGTCCTAGTTAAGTAAGCAATCTCTCCTACTACTACAAATTATATATTCTATAATACCAACATCATTTTGAATTTTGTTGATAATTTTGTATTTTTTTCTGATCGTTCCTACCATGGACCTCAGATCTCGAAACATCAGACCCGGTAGTAATTTTACTTCCGGGTCTGAGACTCATGGACTGAGTGAGGTCTGTTGTTTCGAAACACCCGGGGGGATGTCTCGAAACACCAGATCAGACCTCGAAACAACAGACCTTAGACCCGGAACTTCCCGGAAGTAATTCCGGGTCTGATGTTTCAAGGTCTGATGTTTCGAAACATCAGAACCTCGAAACAACAGACTGCTCAGACCCGGAAGTGATTTTTCCCCGAATTCAAATTTCACTCCCGAGCCCGGTCTGATTTTTGAAATTCAAGTAGACCCTCACCGTACCTTGACAGAGTTTGTGCCGCTAAATTGAGTTTTCAAGGTCAAGTGCATGTGATGTATGCTGGATCGATTAGAAGCCATTCTCAGTTCTTATTAGGATTGATAGTTTACCGCGATATTTCTTCAAGTTAATCACTTAAGTCCCAAGTATTTAGCCCGAATATACCATTAGGAAATGTTCTTCCGTCGTAATCTCATGCTTGCAGGCCTAAAATTTACTTTGTGAGGTGCATCCAGCAGTGTAAGCGTATATTGCCTGTACCATGTTGGAAATATGGGGCCGAACGTTCACGGGCAAAACATAATCGCCGAAGTTATCTGTTACTCAATTTTAATAATGATATTTGGCAATCTTTAAGCGATTTTAAGACAAAATGCAGCAAATCACGCACGCAAGAATCTGATTCTGTTATCACTATCAGCAAATTCTAATAGTCACAAATTTTGGGGTAGTTCCATACAAATTTTTGCATTTCAAATGGAAAGGGTGTGAAATAGCTTGAAATGGGGTGGTGTGTAGTTCTGCTGAGCATAACCTTTGTGTCTTTCATTCATCTTTAAAAACATTTGGACATTATCGTATATCAGCTACCGTAAAGGTTATGCCCCTGTAAATGGACTTGGTATCACAACAATAGCAAATTGCCAAATTTAAAGATCATCTGACAATCGTCAAGATTTTTGTCTCCAAACTTACCTCAAACAGACGCTGTAGCATCTTACAATACTACGAACAAGAATCCCACATTGTTTTCACACATCCAAACTGCGGAAAAAGTACTAATTGGATTTTGTTTCAAACGCAAGAATTAATTTACTCCCTAAACTGTCATGAGTGAGTAGTTGCCAGTTTCGGAGTTTGGTGGGTCAAAGGTGGACACACGTTCGTTTGTTGTTCAAACAAAACGCGTAGTGGATTCTGTTCTGTAGATTGTAAGAGCCTGTTATGAGCGAAAATGGCCTGTTTTGGTTCAACCATATAATTTTACAAAGTGCTCTATGGGGTTTACAAATCAAATCAAAACGGATTGAATAATCGACGAGTAACTTTACAGGTGGGGTTTTGGGGACAAGGTAATCCAATCAAGCGAAAAACTTATATAATTTAATCGGGCCATCGCCTTTAATGTTAACGATTATTAACACATTACGGTGTTAATACCATCCTAACTTAACACCTTAGCCAAGAGAAAGAAAAATAAGACCTCATGCCTTTTGTTTAAAATTGGTCTTTGACCGCATATTTTTGAAAAACGAAGAACGATAATTCGGCTGAAAAAAAGTTGGTCAAAAATGCAATTTCGCATTAACATTTAATTTATAGGCCCAAATTTTGCTCCCTCTAACCAAAACCGTCGACAGAAGTTCATTTTCCACCGCAATGCAAAAGGCAGTACTACCCCCAATACGTGCACCTTAATGCCCACAACATTTGGACCCTCAAGAGTAGACAATTTTAATATACGATTATTACAAAAAAAGGGGGGGGGAACTCACGTCTGATAATAACCTGCCTACCCAAAGCCCACATTTTGCCGGCTGCCCACAACTGAAATTCCACATGGGTTCATATGGGGTTATCTCGACGCGAATTTATTCCCCAACATTGGTGAAATCTTGACTTTGGTCTGAGATCTGTTGTTTCGATGTGTCTGTTGTTTTGAAA
Source organism: Ophioderma brevispina (assembly GCA_023653785.1). Classification (NCBI taxonomy): domain Eukaryota; kingdom Metazoa; phylum Echinodermata; class Ophiuroidea; order Amphilepidida; family Ophiodermatidae; genus Ophioderma; species Ophioderma brevispina. The sequence continues at coordinate 10,907 of JAMKCH010041384.1, forward strand.
ACCCGGGGGAGTCTCGAAACAATCAGACCCAAACAAAACCCGACCTAGAAACATCGGACCGGAAGTCATTTCACTTCCGGGTTTGTGGGTTTGGTGTTTCGAGACATCCCCCCGGTGTTTAAAACACCAGACCTCGAAACAACAGACTCGGAAGTGAACTGACTTCCGGGTCTGGGTTCGTGGTCTGAGGTATGTTGTTTCGAGGTCTGGTCTTTCAAAACAACCCCCGGGGTGATAAACAATCAATGTCACTGAATGACCACTCATCACTGCTCCATGCACTCAAAGTTGAAATGTCGTCGTAAGCTCGGGCACAGTGCCCAGCTGAGTAATTCACTGGCATTTCTCAGACTGGACCGAAGGATCAGTAAGGGGAGAAATGTATGAAGACGTGATAAATAAAGGATCGGTGGGGATTTTGTTTCTTGAACAGACTACAAGGTAGTAAACTCGTTTAGTAGTAAGAGCCTTGGCTTAAGGCCAAGGCCAAGGGAACGGAAAGGGGTGTGATGGAGTCAGCACCTGAATTGCTAAAAAACCTATGCCAAGAAAAATTTCATCACTAAACATCAAGTTTCAAATCATCAAACAGCTGTTTGTTTTATAAAAGAGTGCAATATGCATAACCAATCAAAGAGTACCTCCATGCAGACTCTGAACATGATGTATTAAAGCACTATCAGTGAATGCGACCAAAAGAGCCAACATATTAAATTTCAGGAGTAGCTTAAAGGTCCATGGCCTGATTGCTACTAGCCTCGTACCAGAAGCCCCAGATTTTACCGGAAGGAAGTGGTCAACATTTTGGTATCAGAAGAAAGCTACTATTTTTTCTCATGTACCCTGTGAAATCTTTAAGCCAAAGCTGTTGGTTGGAAAATATGAGTGAAAATGTGCCTACCCCATTTTGGTCTCGAACCAAGATTAATTTTACACGGTACTTACGGGCTTACAAAAATCACGTTTTTTAGCTCCGCATAAAACGGATTGAAAATATCGCGCGCGGAAACTGTACACGATGGGAGTTGTGCGTGAAAGCAAATCATTAAGGATGAAACTTCATATCCTTAAATCGGGCCTATCCCCCTTTAAATGTAGAGGATAAGTCCTTGTAGAATAAACATAATTATTTTTTTCCAACTAAAAATTGACGGAAAAAAAAAAGAAAAAGTAGAAAACAGCAGTGTTCCAAGATAGGAACTCCATTCAATTACGTGTTACAGTAAGTGTCCGTAAGGAGAGTTAGAGTAAAGTAACCATGTAATGAATGAAAATATAAGGATTTTGTCGTTACTGGGTTGCTTTGGGGATTATCATGTATGGTATTACAGGGATGGATACTATATTGTACAAACATGCAAAAATCTGATTTTTTGATGATTTTTTCGATTTTCTGCCATTTTGGCATAACACTGTAGTGCCTTTTTCTTAATTTCTAAACCTGCCTTGTATCGATTATACTCAGCCTCTGGAAAACCGCGAACTTGCAAGGAAACCAATAGTAAAATACAAAAAGCCTCATGGACTTGAAAAATGTACAGATGCAAATTCAAACTTTGATTCTCATGGGCCTAAAGGGATAAGAAGCGATGGATTTGGATAGATTGATAATGCAGAAAAAATATGGAAATGCACATTTTTAGCTTATAATTCTAAATTATATGAACGAGTACGTACAATCCATCATGTCCATCAGATCTCACTGAAGTTGGTAGAACAAAAACACCAAACCTTCAAAGGCAAAGGAAGAGTAAGAAAGTGAAAAAAATAAAGGAGATCATCACGTACGCTTTGTTATATTCTCGTTCCGCTAGGCTGAAGGGAGCGGACATGTTGCCAACAAATAAAAGTAGGTGGGTGGCGAAAAAAAGGTGAAAGGCGATATGTAGTCTAAGTTTTTAAAAAGAAGGAATATAAAGTCAGCCGAAATGCTATTTCAGCATGTACATATATGCTCTCGTAGAGCCATTCATATTCCCTCAATGCCAAGTGCTATACAGTCACTTGAAATTCCCCCGCGTTTGACAATCAATTATTGAGACCATTTCAAGTGTTAAGTGATAGGACACTAATTTTTGCTATCTGGCCAGTCTACACGTAATAGGGGAATTCGTGATCCACAGCCTCGTCCATATCCCCCCCCCCCCTAGATTATGAAAGAAAAAGGGGAGAGGGGGAAGAAGCTTATAGGAATAGGGGCGAAAGGGAATAGCGCTCGAGGAAGAAAGGGGGAAACACTAATTAAAAGGAAGGGAGGGAAGGGAAAGAGTCGGAGTGTTCGGGCGAAAAGACAAGTGGGTACAATGTATGCAGAAGACAGGCTAAAATACATCTTCAAAGTTTCAAGCCGTGGCGAGGTGCAGCAAGAACTTCATTAGGCCTACTGATTAACACCTATTATGGATGGAAGTTAAACTGGCACAAAACACAACATGGAAGGGGCGTGAGGTGTTGAATTCGGTCTCTAATGAAATATTAACCTTGAGTTAAGGCATACTTCATGTGGACTTGAGCTAAAAATGATTTTAAAATTTATACAAATTCAACACTTGTGATAAATGATATTATTTCTACTTGGACTACTGTTTATGGGTTTTGCTGCCAGTCTTGATATTCACGGTCACAAATTCCCGAGCCCGAGAGATACTTATATTTCATGCCATATACTTATCAATATATAATCACTCCGCACTCGACTGTGCTGGAGGATTTTTTCAAATGCTCCCTCTACGGCTCTTCCTTAGAAGCGCAGAGGAGCCAAGAGGAGCTTTTTAATGCTCGCCTGCTATTCAAAAGACGTGTCTGCAATCTTGCGTGGTCGCATATCTGGTAAGAAATTCGCATTTGATTTTCTCCGTAAAACGTACAGCACACTAGCCTATGGGAAAGTGGGAAAGAGCAATTGTCAAACACAAACCGCAAGATGGGATTGCAGACTCAAATTTTGAGAATAAGCTTATAAGCTTTTTCTCAAGGATATCTAGTGATCAAGAAAATAAGTGGGAGTTAGGGTTGATGGTGCCCAGGCCTTTAGAATTTCGGCGAGAATACGAGACTCGATTTCTCGCAAAGATTATTGTAAATGATTTTGCGGGAATCAATGTGATTCTCGTAAACTTTAGAATGTAACACAAGCCAATTCAATGATTCCCGCAAATTCATTTTTGAGAATCAAGACTGATTCCTCGACACTCTGGTACGAAATTCTACCCCTGGTTACACGGGTGAATTTCGAGCATTGGAAGTGCAAGAGTTCCAGTCTTGATCTCAACAAACACATTTTGTGGTAATCATTTAATTCGCTACTCTGTTAAGTTTATGACAATCGACATTGATTCACGCAAATCAATCTTTTTGCGAGAATCGATTTGGATTCTCGCCAAATTCTAGCCCTTGGTTAGCCATCAAGCACAGTTGTGATAGGGCATGCTTCTACCATCACAACCGCCCAAGTTTGTTTCCCACCAAACTTGGTGAGGAGTGTATGCAGAAAACTCTTAAGTATAGTCCGTGTCTCTGCTATGCCAGTGAATGTGATACATTTAGGCCTGCATCAAGAAATGCCGTATTTGTTAGCACGCGTAAAAAGCGGGCCGTAGTTAAAGTCAGCGCGCAGCAACTCTCGTGCGTCAAACAAATCTTGCGCTGACGCACGTACGGAGGTAGAGACACCCTACTATAGAGACCATGATACCCTTTCAGAACAAGTACCTTAAACAAACATACTGTATCTAATTTTATTACAGACGCTGAAGGGATTTGAACGGGAATACATCTTTTATGTGCGATGTGGATTGTGATGCTGGCTGGTGCCGTCAAGTGGTACCTCAACTACCAATCCCATGACAGCTATACACAGGTCATGCTGATAGGGACGCAAAATTGTGGTTTAAGGATTTGTGGTTCCCCCTCCCCCCCTTTAATGTTGTGCTGGTTATGCTGTATGTCAGTGATTACATTAGTATCACAGCTTTCCTGGAGTTGGGGTCCACGGTCATATATAGGGGTAACTATTTATTTTTTTAGTTGAGCAAGAAGTTCAATCTTTAGCATCAAGGTTAAAATAGCTCCCTAAATGTGTTTGGATCAAATAGTCTATTAGGAAGCTTAATTTTGTAGCTATTTATGAAGCTTGTAGTCAGGGTCAGGTTTCATAGTTCCTTTGAGGGCCTTACTGGTATCCTGGTAACCCAGTACTACCGTACCAGGGCCGAGTTGTCGGCGGGCTAACTAAAACGGCACATGGGGTTTTTAAGGAAATCTGATGAGGGGGGCAGCTGGGTACCCTGATAGATGAAAAAGAAGATCTCCTACAAGGGCGTCAAGTTGAGAGAGCTAATGGCGGCCATCCAGTACTTGCTGCCTTGCTGGTGGCATGGTTGCCCAAAGGCTAGGCCCACGCCGAAAAATGTGGATTGATGTCAGGAAGGGCTTCCGGTCAATTTCTTTTGATCCAATAAATCCTCACACACCAGTGTTGCTGAGTGGAGGTGTATCCGGCCACCCCCGTTAGAGGGGGACAAAAACCCGGATTAAAACCTTGGTTGTAACTCAAAAAAAATTTGACCTCAAAAAAAAGGGTTAATTTCTGGGCTACGGATGGGCAAATGCGAGGAAGTACAAATACATGCGTATGCAGTGCGTAACGTTTATTGTACTGTGATCCTTGATACGCTAGTCCACGCCGACTGTACGCAGTCCATTACGCTCAACAAAAACAATCTTCGTTTCCCCCGATATCCGATAGTCATCTCTACTCCCCCGTAGAGTTTTTTGGACCTTTATCCAATCAGAGACCGTGATGGAAATCGGTAAAGTTAAAAAAAAATCAACCAATGAGCGCTCGCTTTTCTTGCGAGCTTGTTCCATTTGTGATTTCTCGCAATGGCGGCCATTTCTTCGTAAGTTCTGTGTTTCAGTTTTACCCGCATAATTTCCCTCGTACAGACTCGAAGCCCTGCCCTCCTTCCAACAATTTAACCTTGCTTGCTAGTAACGGGATTGATTTATAGCTACGTCGATGCAGGTTAGTATGGACGTCTCGTAGGATCAAAGGTAGAGATACCTTTCAAACACAAAAAATGAGCCTGGTGCACAAGTGATAGTGATTAAATTTTATTTATACAATATAACAGATTTTCATGATTGTAATTGGTTCAAGAATTGTATGTCCAAAACATTACATAAATCAAATTCCACAATTACACACAAAGTAGTTAATACTTATGGTCATCAAGAAGTCAGGAATGTCCACATGAAGTGTTGCAGCTCAACGATGATATGTCCTCACAGCGAAGCTTCAAAAATGACAGCAGGCAAGTCACGCTTATAAATCCTCAGGTAATATTCCATTGGAATCTTATCAGTCGGAAAGAGAACTTTGTCCAGCAGTTCAGACGACAAGGTTACAGAATCCCCTCAACGACACTAATATTCCACAGTATATCAGTCCAAGATAATCACCACGATTTCTATCTGTCCAACAATTGAAATCCTATTTGATTCCAGCAACTTTCGGCTACAAAGACGACAGTAGAATATATAGACAATGCTCACATGGATTGAAAAATATAATAAATCCTGGCACCAAGTACAGATCTGCTCTTCATGCCAGATTAAAAAATACCTAGACTTCTAGCTACTTGTTTACTAAGTGGATGCTGGCCGAAATCTTCTGGCCCAAGTTCTCCTTAAATATAACACAATTTTCATACTTAAGTCCCAAGTTATTAAAAAATAGGGAATTACCACAGATCCACCTGCATAAACATAACCTGCCAGGACCAATTGAAAGTCATCATCTGATTTACATCACTTCACATATATAACTACTATGGGAAATTCCCCTGATCTTCAATGTTTTTGATCTCAAGCATAAACAAGTTGACTCAGTCCTAAGTTAATTTGGGGATTCCCAATCACTGTTCTGAGTTGCAAAAACAGGTTGATCTTGCCAAAACAATACTAGGGATTATTCCCCTTTCTCTCTTTATAGTAAACAAAAGTACGTCTCCTGTGAGAAATCTTTTCTCAAATAAAATTGAGAAAATAATATTTTAAAAGTTTAATCAGAAAAAGGAGGCTATTATAACACAGGTTAGTACGATATAAAACGGATGCATTTTAGTGGTTTTCGAGCCACAAAACCTTGATGAAAAGCGATGTTTTTAGCACTTTTCAAAAAATGTCTTAACCCTGTTATTGTACCCCGTATATTTCCCCCATAAATCGAAGACCCGCCACATCCAAACAATTTAAACCTTGTGCAAACGCTAAAGTGAGCTATTTTAACCTTGTCGGCTAGTTAAAGATGATGGAAAAGTAATTGTTTTCCCTATATATGATAGTTTTGGGGGGGACCCAAACTAACCTCTGACACGTCTGCCAAAGTAGAGCTATTCCCACTAAATTAGAAATAATCTATAATCCTTATCAGTTGCATTGGCTTTTTCATATTTCAATCAAGTTCTCTTTAATGAGGTCTGAATTGAAGATACTTACAGGCACTCATTACTTGTGATCCACTGTGTTGCACTCAATTTTTGGACCTACGGCAGAGGTACCGAAGGCAACAGAGGCAAAACCACCAAAAAGCGAAAAAGGAGATCAAGGTCCAGCTGAGACTTCCAAAGGTGTCGTCTTTAATGATAAGTAACAAATGTCTGCCTAATCATAAGGCCTCCTAAAATTAAATGTTTTGAATGGGTGTAACAAGCTTTTAAAGAGGTTAGATAAGGGTTTCAGGGTCAGATTTTCATTTTTACGAAATTCATATATTGGATGCGATCTGGGAAACCCCGCCACAGTGGTGAAAAATTATATTTGAGTTTAGGCCATCATTGCAAAGTTTGAAATATAAAGTTTCCATAACTTTTTACTTCTTTCTATTCTATGATACCCATATCAAAAGTTATGCCTCGACAAGCTGACAAAAAATAAAGTACAACATAACAGATTTAAGCTATTTCTTTATTTTTTCAAAATGTCCTGCGCGACATGCGACGGGTTTCCCAGATCACATCACATATTTTCAACCATCATACAAAAGAGAGGAGGTATGGACAATGACTAACAGCTGTTGCTGTTGATTTTAGCTGTTTGTGGCGATTTGTTTGGGTTAAACCGACTGGAGATAAAGTGATAATTTTAAAAATGGTTGTGAAATGAGAAAAAAATGGGCCCATGTTTGATCCTAGCAGGATCTTCCTCAAAGGAAAACTGATTTTACCTTCGATGAAGAGCTGCTAGGATCAAAACGTTCAGGACCACACTCTAGATACAGTTTACCTACACAGGCTAGTTTGTGGTGAAGCAGTTGGTAACAGCATTTATTACTTATTTTTGATTAATGAGAAATGTGATGTTTTTAGACAAAAAATGGCCATTAAAGAAGAAAATTTTAATTTTTAAAATTATAAGACAATAAGTGATATTTTTGTCTCATAACAAATTACTTTTAAAGGTTTGTTTGGAAATGGGGGAAGTAGGGAGTATGAATGAGGGGCTATTCCATGTCAACACTCGAGTAGTGCACCGCAGCAGTCAGGGATTTTTTCTTTTTGGTGTGAGGATTAGATATGATGAGAAATGACAAATCCCGGAAATTTTGAGCTTTTCATACCGGCCCTTCGTTTTCCAACAGGAGCATTAAGAAATTTAGGGGGGGGTCACCATCAAAAATGCGTGCGATGCGAAAGACAATTTTGATAGGGCCATAAACTTGTAAGGGAACCCTCCCAACTTTGAAAATCACTATCTCCCGGCGGAAGTTATGTTGTTAGAATTCAAATCTGGCATCAAAATGTGATAGCACATTACTTTTAAAGTATTTGGGTGAAAAATGCAAATATCTTCATATGGGACCAAGTTCGGGGGGTCAGAACGCCGTAATAAAATATTTGTAATGTCCATTTTCTTGTTAATGAGAGTCACACTGCAGACTTTCTACCAGTATAATAATAGCAATTAGGGTAGTAATATGCGAGTTACAGCCTATTGCAAAATCCTAATTTTGCATTTTGACAATATATTGGCCCCCCTGAAAATCAATGTTGACATGCCGACATCACCACTCTACTTCATATTGTTGAAGATACATCACAAAAGAACTATTCTTGAAAAAACCAGTTGGGACTTGAGTGTCTTCATCTTTTCAGCACAAGAAAATTTTGCTGATATCCCAATAGAAAGTATATGGTGAATACACGGGGCATGTACAATGACCTCTGCGTCAGTTACCTGTGGGTGTGGAAACGTTGAGTGTGTATTTTGTTGTGAAAAATTAAGACACCAAGCTAGTTCTTTCAAGGAGGTTTGTTTAATTGATAATCTTCAACATTATCTGAAGTAGAGGGGGTGGTGTCGAATGCAAACATTGGTTTCAGGGGGTCCAAAATGTGTGAATGAAAAAGACAATTACCATGTCAAGGGGATGTACCCCACTTATTACTTTTCTAATGGGTTCTAATTGTATTGGTTTAAGTTTGTACTATGTACTCTGATGACCAAAAGATTGGACCCTAAAAATGTTTCTTACTTTTGGCGTTATGACCTCCAGACTTGGCCACCCGAATGAACAAAGGCGCATATTTAGGCATCATTAACTCTCAAGAAAACACGCTATGAACTTCTGATGCCAGATTTGAATTCTACACCAAATATTACCCTAAGGTAGTGATTTTCAAAGTTGTGGAGGGCTCCATTACAAATCTGTGACCCTCTCAACATAGTCTTTCACATTGGGAGGCACTTTTGATGGTGACCCCCCCCTAATTGCCAATTGCTATAGCGGTGAAACGAAAAGGACTATGACGCTCAAAATTTCCAGGATTTACATATCTCATCAATGTATACACCACACTTAAAGAGAAAAAAAAAAAAAATCCATGGACGTGCTGCGGTGCACATCTGGATGTTGACATGGAATGGGCCTGAGGTGACACCACAGTAATGGCTGCCCATTGGATTGGTCTTATTAATTGTGCAGTTTTTTGTCACCAAATCATTAATTTATGCTTTCAAGACCATGCAAATTAGCATTTGACAAATGAATTCACATGAGTCCAAACAAGCCTAGTCTAGGTCAGGGTTTTTGAGAGATGGCTTCCTAAATGCCTGTAGGTTTGGGAAGGCCAAACAATTAGTTACTGTGGACTGTATTTTGTTGTTGAAAATTTATATACAATCTTGCACGGTGGTGTTACACTGGTGGATACGGGGGGAAAAATATAAAGGGGGGCAAAATGTGGTTTAAAGTTATACCATCATGTTCAGTACCATTCAAGGATTGCAGAAAGGTATAGTTGCCCTACCTGAGTGTTATAGTACAAGAGTACAAGGTAAACGGGTTCAAGGTCCACACTGGGGGTAAAAATTTCAGATTCGTCGGTTTGTCTTTAAAATGGTGCCAAAGTGGTCGTCTTACTGCTCCAGAAGCGAAAATATTAAAGGTCGCGTGCTCAATGACATTTGATAATATTAAGAGGGCAAATATGGCCATGGTCCACAGGGTCTATGGGAGAACACTATAGTTATCGCTAAAAGTTCACTTTGAAAGGTGAAAAACCCAGATCCTATATAAATTTTCTTATTTAGTAGACCCACTGCAACGTTTTTTAAAACCCGTTCACAAAATCGGACATGCCAAAAAAATATGACCTTGAACTTTCTGGCATATTTTGTACTAAAAACAATAGGTCGTAACTCTGGCAAACATACCTTTTTAGAAAACCTATGAGCAAGCCGAACAGACTGGTATAAATTTTTACAACACTGTTTAAACACTTCTATTGTTTACCCCTGTACAAATTTTCCCCCCCTTATAAAACCCCAAGAACACATTTCAAAAAAATAATGACGCCCATGATTTTCAGATTCTCATGAAATTCTGTAATGGAAAACCATTGCAGGTCAAAAAAATGTATATGAAAAAAAAAACTAAACCAAAACATCCATTACAGTTCCCCATGTACTATCAATGCCACGACTTATGTGTATAACCTAACTAGAAATTACAGGGTTGACAGTTTAATGATTCATTGGGTGGAGTTATAAAATGTTATGGGATTGCCAAGAAGGTTGTAAGTGCAATAGCGCATTTGTCGAAAAGCAGGTCAAACATGCTATTATGCCAGTCTTTTGTTAGTGGCTCGTGAAATGTCGTTGCCTCGCTTTACACTTACACTATCGATCGCTTACACTTACACTATCGATCGCTTACACTTACGACCTTTTTTTCCATTCACATGACGGTTTATTTTTTATTCTTCTTGTTAGTGGATTTCATTTGGTTGACAATGGTGGGTATTGGGTCTTGTTGGCCACTTCGTGTGGTTTCTGAAAGCCAACCAACTATGGCGGGCAACACATCTCTGGACAGGGGGGGGTGGGGGGGGCCGGTCAAACTTCCATCTTCGCTTCGATTTCTTCCTCACGCTTTCGCTGGTGTCACTGGTTGGCCATAACCCCAACACTTCTAAAATTTGCGGGTTGTATCAAATGAATTCTGTCTCATTTTTAAAGGTGCAATGAGAGATTTCAAAGAACAGGTGTCCTAAAAATGTGGAAAATTCGATTTTTGCACTGGTGTAAGCTTTATAATCCCCCATCTGAAAAGTATTAAGCCAAAAACTGTGTCTTTGGTACAAAAATTGTAAATTTTTAATTTCCTATCAAGGAGGCAAACAGGAAATCCGCCTAAGTTTTCTATGTTGAATTAAGTCTACAAATCACCTTTGTTTCCATTATTTGAAGTTATTTCTGTACTTTAAAAGGTAGGGAATCGATTGAGTGTCTAACCTATAGGAAATTACTAATATCACGACTTAAGGATGATTTGAAATTTTTCAGTGCACCTTTAATGCAGTATTAGTGCTGATATCAGTTGATCTGCCAGTGAGACTTAACTAGCTCTCCCACCGGGGACATATTTCAGTGAGCTCCTTCATATGCAAGTAAAAGAAATAGATTTTGTGTATTCTGGGTAATACCCAAAAAAAGGGGGTGTTTTTATCTATCTTTTCTATTCTTAAAACACTTGATGATTGTTAGCATTTTACATTGGTTCTTTGCTGGTGATATGGACGATAATCACACGGTACCAGCGCGTACCATGTCAACGCGCTACGCATTACGCACGCTCGGGCCCAATCGACGGCTCATAGTAAACAAGGATGTCGATTTAAAAAGTGGGTAGTGCGTTGGGTAAAAATCTATCAATTTTTCAATATCACTTTATTTGAATAAAGTGTTAAAGAATGAGAATAAGTATTGTTTTTAGCCTCTGCGTGTATCTATACATGTCAATCACACGGGCGGACAGCACTCTTTAGCTGTTAAAAACAACTCGGCTACGCCTCGTTCTAAAATAATGCTGCCGCCGTGTGATAGGACCAAGATAGATACACGGCAGAGGCTAAAAAACAATGTCCTTTATTCTCCAAATATACCGTTGGTCTGTCAGTGTGTCTGACCGCGTTTATTTTCTTAGAGACCGATGGTCGTGCATTCCTAAAACATTGGTGAGTAGCTGCCCCTTCAACCTTCAAGACCAAGTTTGTATTGGTTTAGTGTGGATCTAAGGTCATCAGGGGGCATTTCAAGGTTCAAAAGGAAAACCGCAAAACCTGGGTAATTACCTAGTACTCTAATGAATGAAAGTGTACTGGTTCTCATACATAGTACCTTATTGTCTGTTATATTGATTGGGCCCCGTCAGTAATGCCTCTCTTCCTCAGACACACCAGGAATTTAGTTAAAAAAATATTCCTCAACTTCTCTTTCCTTCAGATGGGCCTCACCACTCCAGACGCAGTACAGATTCAGTTTGGTCAGAGCATCGGTGCTATTCTCATAGGAGATGCCATTCTCAGTGCAGTAGCTCCGGGTTTTCTCTTTGAGGAAGACAAGCGCAATATTCTAATGGGCAGAGGTGCGGTGGTAAGTGTCGTTCTTTATGGACAGGATTTAAAAAAAAGGCAAATTTCCCAAGAATTCGCTGATGTAGAGCATGTTAGAATAAGACCGTTGCCAGGTCAACTGGCTCACACTAACTTGGGTTCGAGCCACTGATCACATTGATCACAACACAAATCCTATAGCAAATCATAATTCGGAACAGGTGTATGAGCCAAGGCGCGAACCAGTAACCAATGGATACTAACGTGCACTACATCAGTGAATAGAATCAAAATTTCCTTCCAAGATCGCAAAATTTCCCTTCATTTATGTATTTATTTTATGGACAAAAAAATCCCTCCAAATAGGGGACTTGCCATGGGAATGCGATTCCCAAATTCTGCACTTTTTCCTGGCATGGCTAGTGTTCACCTTTTAGGCGTGGCATCCAAAGACTTCCTTGGTAGATTGGGATATCCTTTTCTTTAAGCATGCAAAAATGTTTGGTTTGCAAAGTAAACCTTAAGGAGTAAACAGAGAAATTATAGAATGGTGTGAATATTCCAAATGAATCTACTTTCGGTGCGAGTTCTATATTTGTAATGATTGCCTATGCCTAATAAAATTTTAAATAAAAATGTTTCAATTCATGTTCCAGAAAGAGTGTTTGATATGCCCATTTCATTTATGACTGAAAGTGTAATTTTTACAGATTGATAGTTACGTAATGGTGTATCAGTATGTTTTCCAATATGTTTACCTTAGAAAAAAATCTAGGGACTGACTTTTAAGGAGAGTGAGAGCTATAGCTCCCCTACAGCTCTCCTTAAGCACTTTATAGGAGAGTGATTTAAAGCTCTCCTTGGGAATCTGCTCTATCCATGGTTAGCACTGGTACATGTCATGAAAAGCTCCCCCTGATATGACCAGGGGAGCTTTTTACCAAGCACCACCTTATTTTAAGAGTCAGTCCCTGAATCCCTTTAAAGATATGCAAAAGACATGCATTTAAAAGGTCGGGTCTTAGCTGTTGGTTCCACTGCAGCATTTACAGACATCAAACTTATGGTACGCCTACCTTTGTAAAAGGACTTGGTACAAACAATTTTTGTTTCCGGTTTCCTGACTGACCCACTTAAAACCTACTGGCCAAAAAAATCCACAATTTGATAAAATATATTTCTGAAGGGCGACCTAATATTTTTTGCGTATTACGTATGAGAAGAGTAATTTTTTGTTTTGTCGACATGTTGACTATTAAAACACCATCGCATTTACGTATATTGGAGATCAGTTCATGATGCTGATAAGAAATGGTAACGGATAATGGCCATAAATTGTGCAAGTCCATTCACAGAATGAGGGAAACCTGATAATGCAATTAGTGCAGTGTGAGATAGCAATTGAATATCGACCAGGCTACAATGTACGAGAAATTTCACATATCAGTCCCCCAAAAAAATTTTTTTTGCACTGATGTAAAGCTTTCCATAAAAAATATCTCCATCTGAAAGGAATTGAGCTGAGAATTTTCTTTGTTACAAAAACTGACATTTCTAATTTTGTATTTGAGCAAATACAAATTCAGCGTATGTTTTATTGTCTCGCCTGAACTTTGTTCGGCAGAGACTTAGTAATCACTTTTCTTTCTGTCTGTCTGTCTGTCTGTCTGTCTGTCTGTCTGTCTGTCTGTCTGTCTGTCTGTCATGCTGATTGTGTGCCTGACGTCCGTGTTCACGGGCTTGTGTACGATTTAAAAAAAAAAAAAAAAAAAAAGAATGAGGGAAACCTGATAATGCTTAGTGCAGTGTGAGATAGCAATTGAATATCGACCAGGCTACAATGTACGAGAAATTTCACATATCAGTCCCCCCCCCAAAATTTTTTTTGCACTGATGTAAAGCTTTCCACAAAAAATATCTCCATCTGAAAGGAATTGAGCTGAGAATTTTCTTTGTTACAAAAACTGAAAAGTTATACTTTTGATATGAGCACATACGAAATTCAGGCCTATGTTTTATTAGTGAAATATAAGCAGATCAAAATCACATTTGTTTTCAATTTCAAGATGTTTTGTGAAGACAAAGGAAAGGTACGAAAGATATTGGTTGGAAATGTTGCTATTTCCAGACTTTTTAGTGTACGCTCACATCGCTGCCTGGTCATTCATATTACAAACACTTTCAAAACTTATCAAATACAAAATATGCATTTCAAAAATAAAGATTTAAAGGTCCATGGCCCGTCCCACTAATAGCCTTATCCCCGAAGCCAGATTTTACCGGAGTGTGTCACCATTTTGGTATCAGAAAGAACACTACTATTTTTCTCATTTACCTGTGAAATCATAGACCATCATTTTGGTTTGGAAGTATGAGCCCCGAAAACGTCTGCCCCAATTTTGACCAAATATTAATTTTACGTGTTTCTATAGGCTACGCAAATTCACGTTTTAGGCTCAAATCAAAAAGGAATGCAATTAGCGGCGCAAAACTTTACAGATGGGGTTTTGGAGTTGAATGCCAATCTATCAAGATTGAAAACTTCATAGCCTTAAAGCGGGCCATCACCTGTAACTATAAACCAAAATATGTGAAAACAAATGGATGGAGATTCCAGTTGAAATACTTGCAATTTTATCCTCGAAAGGAAAGGTTGACCCCCACTATTGAATATTTACTAATCATTTTTCTGCAGATGAATATCGGAGGTGCCCTTTTATTTATTCATGCTGTATTCTTTGTTGATGAATACGAAGATCATAATCCTCTGGTCAGCATCATTATTGATGTACTCTGGCTAGCGAACGCAATTGCAGGATATTATGCCCCACATGAAACGACCAGGTACAGCATAAGCAGTCCTCTAAAAAAACATCTCTCTGATGATGATGACGATGATGATGATGAATAAATCTTAAGATATGGTATGTGTTTACACTGCCATTCTGTAGATCTGTCTGCTGTGCACCGTCTGTGAACATTTGTGTCCTGTTAAGTGTTATATGCCTTCATTAAATTATTGGCTCATGTTTTAAAATATGTGGTACAATGTGAGTGAAATAGCCTGAAGGGGGTATGTTACAATGCAGTCGCAAACTGGTAACCACAGCTTACATTTCTGCGCACTGATATCTATTCTTGATCGATAAGTATCTATAGTTTGGGGAAAGTGCGGTCTCACTATTGCAATCGCTCCAAACAATTCCAGAAATAGTGCAGCTCGCATTAATTGGTGGGTGGCAACATGGGACACAACCCACATAGCCTCAGTGCTGATGTTGCTTAATTGAACTTTATAATAATAATGGCTTTCCACTTGCAAATAGGCAAGTTTTTTAAAACAACTGCATATCTTAACATATAAGTTCTTATAAACTGGCCTCCATTCTGTCTAACTGCTCTTTTTTCATTCATAATACCCTATATTTTGCAGAATTCAATACAATATTCACATGTCCTAAACCAAGAAACTGATTAAAAAAAACCAGCATTCTCTTTCCCGTGGTGAATTGAATTGGAACAAATAGATTATGAATTACAGAGATCATCTTCTCTACACATTTTTAATCTAACAGTAAAAATATTTGCAACCTAATGGCTCTTATAAGCTCCTTTTTTCAACATTTTACCAATACCTAACTCTTACTTGCTTTTACATATGTACATGTACATTATACCCAAACAACACCTGCCAAGTTACATGGTACCGGGTTTAAAACATTATTTTATGATATGTATATAATTTTGCCTCAATCACGGCTCAGTAAAAACAATCGGTTTATTGTGTGTTCGTGAATAAATAAAGCTTGATTGATTGATTGATTGATTGATGATTGATGATTGATTGATTGATGATTGATTGATTGATGTCCAGTACGAAGTAACAACACTTGAAGTTGTACCGACTTTCAGCGTGTGCGTAGTTGAAGCACAAGCGCACTACAACTGAAAGGCGGCACTTGATATTTGCACGCATCACCACTTCGTACTTAAAGACCGGACAAAGTATAGACAAATCAGACCAGTCATGTGATGGTCACAATTGAGCCGCCATTACTGGGGGCTTGCGGCTCAAAACCTTTCGTACAATTCCAAATCTGTGCTTACTTAGCACATTTAAGTGAAACTTACTGCTAATAGGTGTTGGGATGTGCAAAACTGGGTATAGAGAAAGTGTGTAGAAGTTTCATATCTGTTAAACATTTTAACAGCCTTTTGAGGCAAAATGAATGAGCTTAAAATTCGGACAAAAACATCCATTCAGCATGTTATGGTGGGTAGATGCACACGTACTGGCCCATTCCATGTCAACATTCGAGATGTGCACCGCAGCACGTTGTGGATTTTTTTCGCTTTAAGTGTGGTGGTAGACATTGATGCGATATGAAAATCCTGAAATTTTGAGCTTCATACTGCCTTTCGTTTTCCCGCAGGAGCATTCAGAAATTTAGGGGGGTCACCATCAAAAATGCTGTGAGATGCAAAAGACAATTTTGAGAGGGCCATAAACTTGTAATGGAACCCTCCCCAACTTTGAAAATAACTATCTGGGGAATTTTTTTGGTGTAGAATTCAAATCTGGCATAAAAATGTGATAGCTCCTTTACTTTTAAAGTTATTTGGGTGTAAAATGCAATGTCTTTCATCTGGGACCAAGTTTGGGGGGTCAGAACTCCATAAGTAACAATATTTTTAATGTTGATTTTCTTGTTAATCTGAGTCACACTGCAGGACTTTCTACCAGTTACAATAATAAGCACATTAGGTAATTAATATGTGAGTTACAGCCTATTGAAAAATCCTAATTTTGCATTTTGGCATATGTTGACCTATGACATCACCCCTCTACTTCAGATATGTTGAAGATACATCATCAAAGAAATATTCTTGAAGAACCAGCTTGGTGTTTTGATGTCTTCATTGTTTTCAGCACAAGACACACAAGGGGGGGTGTTATCATGCAAATTTTTTGACTTTTTAATGTGAGGCCCCCATCAAAATATTTAGCCCCAATACAAATCAAGAATTTAAAAGATTTTTTCAAAAAAAAGTTGCATAACCCCCCTGTACATGCCCCTTGAAAATTTTGATGACAAGGTTTCCGAATTTGACAGGTTTCATGTAGCAGACGACATTTATTGGTATTGTAAGTGTAGAAATGCCTATATATGAAGCAATTTACCCATGTAATTTGATTATGTAGGTGTCTAACAGTGTTAGCAGCTAATTATGTATAATTTAATTTGTTGATTAGTCAAATATTAATTCATTAATTAACCAATAAATTGATTAATTAACCATTAAAATAATTTTGAACTTCCAGCATTGACATGTGGCGATTTATTAATATGAAAATTAATTGGTTTAATAAATTTGAGGTCACAGTATTGACAGTTGACACTTTTTTAATGTTTTTCTATTTCCTCTTCAGATTTCAAGATCCAGTTTAGTTATTAGCTAACCAAAGACTCAAGATTCTTATATATTTTTAAGAAAAAAAAGGACAGGTACAATGGAGGAAACCCGAATCCAATCAAAGGAAGGGTCTTGAGTGTTTTCACACTAGATTGGGGGTGAATGTTTGCTTAAATTTCAGAGTGTTGCATGTTATGAGGGCTTCTTTATTACCTAGTTTCTATATCTGGTACTCGAGATGGAAGAAACTTAGGCCTACTGTCATATAATTGGTCTTAAGTTGTGTATACATACTTTTGTAGGTCGTATAAATCATGCTTTATATGTATGAAAAATTAATATTGTAGACTAGGATGCCTGGACCTGGTTGCTAATATAGGTTGTCTTTCTTTCGAATTACTTACAAGTCATTTAAAAACCTCAATAGCATAGCATATTCCATTCTTCCGACGGAGTTAAGGTAAAATATGGGCCATTGAATCTATTATCCTTTTCGTATTTTAAAGATTGATCCATGACCCTGTGTATCTTCAGTCAGGTTGTTCTTTTCAGAACTTACCAGAGTTGCAAAGCACTTTCCCACAAGATGGTCGGCTTGCCTAAACAAACTAAGACAGCCAGATATATTATGTTCTAGCCTTTCGCTTGAACAAAATAGGATGGAGTGTTTAAGTAGTGACATCACCACTGTAAAACTGAAGATATGCCATTAATATATATGACCGCCATAAAACAATATTAGTGGGGCAAGTGTATGTGCATACAGGTTAAGATACGGTGCATGTGCAGATTAGTATGAATGAATGGCATTGAAGAATGTTTCTGTTGGTCAATATAGGCAATATAAGACCATGCATGGGTGGGCATTCATTTCAGCTGAAGATGTATAGCAAGTACATCACGGCACAGGACCTTGATGAGACGCCCGTCCAGCACAGCCTTATCTGAAGTACATTATCAATGAACACACAGCACTGTCACTTAGGGAGGGTTTCATAAATACTTTGGTGGGGGGGTTTGGAAAAGTTGGAGCTTCGGACATCAACAATTTTTTTTGATCCCCCACTTTTTAGGTTCGAAATTTTTTTGATCCCCCATTGAGGGGTCTTTAAAATGTTTTGATCCCCCCCCCTATACCTTCAGAGGCAAAGAAAAGCAGGAAACAAAATGATGAGTGGTGGGGCCCTGCAGTTAAATGTAGAAAATTGATGATTTTGCGGTCATGGCGACTAGAAAGTTGCCCAGGGCTGGTCCTCTTCTCACACAAGCGCGGAACCCTTCGCAATACTCACTTTGTTCAGTGGCGTAACAGGCGAGGGGGGGTGGGGGGCAGCTTGCCCCCTGACTACTTTGGCCGGGAAAAAAATTGCAAAAATCATGCTAAATCAGCCGTTTTTAGCCCTCTGAGCGGGAAAAATTGGCCTTTTGACCCCCTAAGAGGGAAAATTTCCCAAGACTGGGAAATTTGTCCCCTCAGAGCGGGCAGGCCCGATACGCCACTGCTTTGTATTTACGTATTTTATCATGCAATTGATAGAACCATTTTAATTTTTTTACGTGGTTCCAGGGCTAGAATTTCGGCGAGAATCCGAGAATCGATTCTCGCAAAGATTCTTGTAAACTGATTTGCATGAATCAATGTTGATTCTCGCACAACTCTTGCGATTTTCTTAAACAAATTTGGATAATGTTAGAAAAGTTGTTTAGAAGAAAATATGTTGATGAACCTGGGGTGGGTGCGGGAGGGGGTGTCCCCCTCCAACGCAAAGCGCGGAAGCCTCGCAACAATCACTTTCCTAGATACGTTTTCTCTTGCAAAGAGTGGCGTAAATTTCTTTTTGACATTGGGGGATGGGGTTGATGAAAATTTAAGAATGATAAACAGGGTTTGCTGAAAAGATCCATTACTAGCACATGGTGCTCTAAAAATTTTGCCATAGAAGCTAAACTTGTTGAATGTAATTGTAATTTATAGAACAAAATGTGCACGAAGCGCACAGAAATTTATCATTTTTAAACTATTATGGTAAAATATGAGGTTATTTTTGGTCAAAAACACATGAACGGGCATCAACATTGGGGGGGATGATTGTATTGACCATCCGCCTCGGGGAATATATCCCCATCCCCCAGGATTTACGCCTATGCTTGCAAAGATAACACAATTTGAAATTTCCAATGTGGCTCACAATAAATGATAATACTTGAGTATGGGCATTAATGGTATTAAAAAGTTAAAATCTTCAAGGTGCGTGTTCCGATCGTCTTGGGGCCCTCTTTATCGGAAGTAGTATTGATTTTGATAAAAGATGAAAGGTCGTATTTTTCTCATGTCGTTCCTGACCAATTTGAGCCATCAAATCATGTTCATTAGCAGATATAAACAAAAAACCGCCGTGTTTTTAGTGGGTAACCACCAATATAGCACAGTATTGAATAGGGCCTTGCAAACATGCATTATGGCGTCTACCATAAAACCGCAAGTTTGTTCCCCACAGTACTTTGATGGGGTGTATGTGCAAGTGCCAGCGCTCTCATTATCAAGTAGAGAACACATACATAACTCAGAACAAGCACCTTTAAATAGTTCATACTCCAATCAATAAAACCAGGCGAATAAACCAATTCAAAAAAGAATGCTGAGGGAAAAATGTGGCTGGTTGTAGAGAAGCTACATGTGCTACATTGCAATCACAAAGGTGAACTAGGTAAAATAGTAGTGAAGATGTTTCTGGACTAAAGACTAGGGTGGCCACATGTGGACATGGCACTGATTATACGGGAGTGGGCACAGGAAGGGTGCTTTCCTCTGCACAAAGCGCGGAACCCTGCAATGATTGGTTCTAAACACATTTTCTAATGGAAAAGTTGATGTTCACAAGATGATACTTCGCTAAAGTTATGTTGAATGAGCAAAATGTCCTGAAAATTTTTGATCCCTCCCTAATACCGGATGGAAATTTTTTGATCCCCCCTCATATTTTATTTTCCAACCCCCCCCCCACCAGAGTATTTATGAACACTCCCTTAAAAAAAATGGATCTTTCAGGCTTCAGACTGACACAAGAAGCTCCTCAACAGCCAACCTTTGCTTACAAATTAAGGTTATACTTTAGTCAATGTGGCATCAAAAGAAGACAATGAGCGAGCCCAATGAAGCTTGATTCACGTCTTTAGAGCTAACTATCTTCTGTTTGGGATTCCATTGAAGATGAAATGGAAGTTAATTGGCGATACTTTGGCACTGGAAGCCCTGTAGGACCATTAACCATCTTTAAATGTAGAAAGTTACTGAAAACAATTCAGAAGGCTAGGTTTTAACCATTTAGTTTACAATGCGGCCATGTGTCTTGAACTAGCCACCCAAAAATGGTGGTGATGTTACGTTTTTCCAAATTAGACTTGAATGAATTGATGCTATCTCTGCCAAACAGCAGGTATTTCTATGCTTGTGGTCTCATATTTAATGAGCCATAAACAAATGCACTATCAGCCCGTAATGGGGAATACTCTAGCATTTTAATGAACACCGTGACTAAAAGAATTGATGATGGACAGGGTGGTGGAGGGGGGAAGCGGAAGGCGGGGGAAGAGGGACACACCAAACTCGATGGAAGTAACACTTGTTGCAGTGTGTATATCTGCATTTCAATTCTTTGCACAGACTAAATTGGATTTATGCTTTTTTTTTCTATTCAGCATCTAAATATGTAATATGAATAGGGCACATGAATAATTAAATAATTGACAAAACATTTTAATTACAGTTCTTAAGAACGAGTTCACGCATAGGAAGGCATGTGCATGATAATAATGCCAAAACCATACTGCATCAGTGGTATGCCTATGTAAACTGAACAAAGGCAGATATTCCCAAGAATGTACTGCATGCTTTGGGAATTAAACTTGTTCAGAGAGGAGGCCCACTTTACTCTGACCAATAATGACTAGGTACCTGAATGTGTTCAAGCCATGCTAATGAAAATGGTATGAAAACATCAACTTCAGACAAGATTGGTCCAGGTATACAAGTACTATGTGTTGTTTTCAGTTGTTTTTCAAAAGATATGAAATAGTACCATTCAGTAAATTATATCTTAAAACAGCTGTGAAAATGTATGCAATTTCAACAATTGAAACCAAGGTAGTACGAGCTGGTATTGACGTTATTTTTAGGTTGAAGCCACTCGCGTCATAATGCGTTTTGCTACGTTCCGGCATACCGGCCAACGTTGCCATAGTTGCGTATGATGGTTGCGTTCAACGGGTGTTCGAGTGTTGTTAAAGGGTGGTGATGTCATTCTGGTTGTACATTTAAGCGGTAAGAATCGCGAAATTTGGTTAAAGATGACCTTCAAATGTGGAAGCTGTTAATGACTAAAAGGTATGATTTTGGACGGTACTCTCTTTACGATGAATTAAAACCGGTGACACCATTATTTCGGCTGGGAAGAACTCGGCCTCCGGCCTCTTTCTTGCACTTAAAATAATGGTATCGCTTGGTTTCAGTTCATCGTAAAGAGGGTACCGGTTCCCAAAAATATACCTGTATTCTCTAATTCATACCTGGAGTGATGATAAGGGAGAAATGGAACTTCAATGACTTTTGGATTTTTGAGCAATTTCAAACACAAAGTATTAAAGTTGCTTTCATGTTCTTATTTGTGAAAAGGGCATAACCCTAACAGTATACATGTTCTAGAAGGAAAATTGATGAGAAATTCAAATCTGAAGAGAAAATTAGTGTAGGAGCAATGGGGGGATAAGATATGGCTCTTACAGAAAAACATAGTTGTATGTCCTTGAAGTAAAATGTTTTCAACCATAAAGTGCTTCTACTTCACCCTACCCAATTTTTAGTGGATATTTGATTCTCATGAAATTTCCTTTATAGAAAATGTAACTTTTGTATAGGTAGGGTGAATACTTCTAATGTTATGCTAACTTGAAGTGCGATAGATGCGATTTTCTTGGAATCAAGCAATGTACGCTATGGGGGCGAGTTCAAGACACATGGGCCATGCATAAAATTACATATGACAGGCTAATTATCTTGAAGTTTCATAACTATCAATAGTTCCCTATAGAGATACACTGTGCAAGTCTTCCGAATTCAGCAACCTTAAGTCAAAAACTTTAGAGGGTATGGACAGAGGGGGGTACCCCATCTCAATTTATTTTTCAGTGTTATATCGTGGTCAGTAAGGTCCACTACATATTTTCAGGGGGGCCCCAGAAAAATTTTGAATTATCACACCCCCCTAATAGAATGTAAATG